>PVJC01002856.1:0-75273 GCA_004026665.1 Murina feae
TTGAGCTATAATCACCTTTCCAACAAGCAGTATATTATTTGGGGGGGAAGAAGTATGGAAAATGTGGCATACTCTAGCATATCCCTTCATCTTATCTGGCCACTTGTTTTTTGTCATCAACACGTGTACTTTTATTTACTGCAAAACTTGTAAGTGGATCTATTCAACTGGTCATAAACAAGGACATAGGAATAATGCAATGGGATTTATCGAATGCAGCTGTATTACTCATATGAGCCAACCAGATGGAAAACGATGTAAATCAATTAATTTTAAATTTCATCAAAGCTGCTTTATGGACTTAAAAGTGTAATAGCATTTACTTTTGAACTAGTATAAATATCTCAAGACAGAGCACAAGCACTTTCCTAATATTGCTAAGATATCAAACAAATCCATTTTAAAATGATAATCTCTACATCAATCATAGCATAATCAGGATTGTATGAACCTGTCTAGACTGATAGAAATAAATATATTTGCCAGTGCTCAAAAACAATTTTCACAGCTGAGTGTATTTCTTAATACAAAGTTAAAGGGCTTATCCTGAAGTTCAAATGATTTTAGTGGATTAGGTGTCATTATGTGAACATCTTTGTCAGCAATTACTGGGTATAAAAATATAAAAACAAGTATAATTTGTCTAAAGTAGACGTGTTTCCTTTGAAAAGTAATGCGAATGTTTCTTTAGTTATCTTCTTTCATGGAGAACTAGGAATTAGATTCAGCCAGAAGAGTGTCAGAAACTTACCTTCACTTTCCCTGAAGTGTAATTCACTTGAGCTTCAACATCAAATAAATAGTCTTTACCTTTAATGCTAATGCACCCGAAAGACAGTTTCTATTCGTTTTGTATGATTAAAACTACATTAGGGGTATAAATGTATTAATTTATAGATACAGATACTAATTGCTTAAATATTAAGTTCAAAACCAAGCATTAATATGTGTGGAATAATTGGTTCTTGCTCTAGAAGGAAAGCATAATAAAGAACTTGAAAGTGTTGTCACATTTTGCATAACTAGTAAAATCTCTGAATATTTGAAAAATATTCTGCAAGAAAATGTCTTGGGGCTTTCTTAATGAGAATGAATGTGGTTTGAAAAGATCAAATAATATCCACATATGTCAAATATAGGTTTTAATAACAGTTAGAGATAATGAACAAAATTAAAGTAGGTCAATTTAAGTCATTTATTTTCCAATGGTAGTTACACATCATAATCACTACTTGTTAAGATATAATTAAAGGCAAAATGAAACTTCCCAAAGAAAGCTCCACTACTAAATGTAAAAAAGTCAACATGAGTTATTTTATCATCTCTTAATTTTTATGTTTATTTGTCTTATTAGCATATCAGCATTTTGTAGTTAATGGTCATGTAAGTATGTTAATGTAACAATAATTGAGGTAATAAATAGCACATTATGAAAACAGTGCCTTTACTGTGCACTGTTGGCTATAATTGTGAATGGAAAACAAACCAGATGCTTTCTAGCATAGGTGAAAAATATATATATTTGACATATTTCTGAGAACAAACAACCTGAAAAAATTACTTGAATTCATAAAATATAATATTAAATATAAATCATAATCTTTACATATACATAAATTTAAAAACACAAGACTATAATCATTGCATTATCAAAGCTGACTCTTAGGAAATAAGATTCTAATACTAAGCCTGTCAGATCATGACTTCAAAGAGATTGTTCTTGTTAGAGAGTGCAACTTACTTAATAAAAGTAAATTCCACATAAATTCCTAATTAAAAAAATAATGCCCATGTTTTATTAATAACACTGTTTTTCTCCAGAAAATTTCATTTAACTCCTGAAATCCCCTGAATTTATTCTCTGGAATACTTTTATATAACAGTCTTTAATTAATAGTTGCCCATTTAAAAAAATTTATAGATGATCAATTTGTTTTCTAGAAGTTATTGCTATAATTTCTTAATTTTTAAATGATATGAAGGAAATATAAGCCAGAATAAACAGAGGAATTGATCATTTAAGTCAGGAAGGCAGGTGTCATAATCATTTCTCTTTCATATGCATACAAATGAAAATAAATTTCTTAAAAATCTACATTATTAGCAAACTTTAAAGAATTACTTTATTATTATTATTTTAAATAATAGTTATTACAATTTCTACCTTAGTATGCAACATTGGCTAAAATACCTACTTCATAAAATCTGATTCAAGTCTGATTCAAAAAGATCTTCACAACTTTTAACTCAGAAATTATGATTAACTATATGAAGTTTATTTGGATGAATTAAATTCCATAAGCATGGTTTTAAGTAAAATGTGGTTTAGGTTTTAAAAAAACACAAACAACTATATTGTGCAACATGAATATAAAAATAAATATGTACTTTCCCCTGGAAGTTTTTCCAGGTAGTTCACTCAGTGAATTATCACACATTGTGAAGTCTCAATTCATTAGTGAAGTCAATTATTAATCTTAATTGCTTTATAATTTCAAGTTCTCTGGTCCTTCAAAGCATGAAGTGTCTTGGTTTGTTTATTATGGAGGCTTGTAAAACTATCTGAATAGGACTTGATTATTTCTTAGGGTTCTTCATTCTTAAACAAACAGTGTAAACTTTCATAGGGTGTATTACTTCAGCAAATCATTAAAATTTTCTTTATATACATGTTGGTTTCATCCTCCGAGTTTAACTATACTCCAAGTTCCTGGAGATTGTTCTGTAGCTTTCCATAGAAAGACTACTAAGGCCTATTACTGTACCTGTCTGAGATTAACTAGTTAGCTAAACCATGTTTAGGGTCCATAATGTGTACATTTAACTCCCCTTAACATAGCTCAGATTTTATTTAATTGCATAGCCATGGACATGATGAGAAAGAAACTGTTTTTGAAAAGCACATACATCTACACAATGGAATACTACGCTGTGGTAAAAAAGAAGGAATTCTTACCATTTGCAACAGCATGGATGGAACTGGAGAGCATTGTGCTAAGCAAAATAAGCCAGTCAGAGAAAGACAAACATCACATGATCTCACTCATTTATGGATTATAATGGACAACATAAACTGATGAACAAGAACAGATCCAGAGACAGAGCAGCATCATCAGACTGTGAAACCTCAGAGGGAAGGTAAGGAAGGATAAGGAAGGATAAGGTAAGGGATAAGGGGGAAGAGATCAACCAAAGAACTTGTATGCATGCACATAAGCATAACCCATGGACATAGACAACTGGGGGGTGAGGGCATGAGTGGGGGGTGGGAGGGCAATGGGGTGAGAAGTACACATATGTAATACCTTAATTAATAAAGAGAAAAAGAACAGCACATCTGCTTTCAATAAGGGAAATGTCTTATTCTTGTTTTTGGTTTTTTTTTCTCTTAGAATTTCCTGTATTTTTAAAAATTTGGAAGTCTGCTTATAGTCTACCTGTTATGGCTGGAATGCAAATCTCCTACAGTGTCTTCATGGAAATGTTGGCACAATAATGCTGAACAAAAGCAGGAAAGACTTTTTTCTTTCTGCCAACCTAAAGTTTTAAAGTATCAGTCAAAGGCCCGGTCTTGGTTTTCTTCCTGTGCTAGTCTTAGTGGGTTCATTTTTTAGTTTATCACTATATATTTGATGATTATTATTTACTAGGGGCCCTGTGCACAAAAATTTGTGCACTTGGGAGGTCCCTCAGCTTGGCCTGTGCCCTCTCGCAGTCTGGGGCCTCTCTGGGGATGTCCACCTGCTGGCGTGCCTGGTCAGTTGATGGCTGTTTGCAGGCTGGCCAAGCCCCCCAGTGTGGACCCTCACCCCATTGGTGTAGCCAATTGGGGTGTAGCCAGCCTGGGTGATGGGCTGAGGGCCGTCTTCAGGCTGCCCACAGCCCCTTCAGGTTTTGGGTCCTTACTGGGGTACCTGGGAAGCCTGGGTGAGGGGCTGATGGCTGTTTTCAGGCTGGCCACAGTCTCTTCAGGGTTCATGTCCCTACTGGGGTACCTGGCCAGCCTGGGTGACAGGCTGATGGCTGTTTGCAGGCTGGCCAAGCCCCCCCATGGGAACTCTCACCCCATTAGGGTGTGGCCAGCATGGGTTATGGGCTGAGGGGCGTTTTTAGGCTGCCCACAGCTCCCATTGACCCAACGTCCCAGCAAGGCTGCCTGGAAGCAGGTTTATGGGGTTTGTTTATTTTCTATAATTGATACACTGTTCCTTTAAGCCGAGGCCTAGGCAAGTAAGGAAGCCTCTTGTTGCCTTCAGCTTAGTGGCTTCTATAATTGAAAGAATGTTGTCTTAGTAGACTCTAGGCAGGCAGTTTCCTCCATCACTGCTGCAACAGAAGCCTGCTGTTTGCTTCAGCTCCTAGGCTTCTATAATTGCAACAACGTTGCCTGGAGCACAGAGAGGCCCAGCCAGTCAGCCGGCAGACACCTTACTCCTGGTGCAATGGAAGCCTCTGTTTACTCTAGCTCCGTGACTGCCGGCCTCCATCTTGGCTGGGTTAATTTGCATATAGCCACTCTGATTGGCTGGTGGGCACGGCTTAGGCGTCCCATAGAAATGGTCAATTTGCATATTACTCTTTTATTAGATTAGATAAGGCAATCACTCTAGAAGTCATTGGAAATTCCAACTTTGATCACATATTGTCCCAGCTCACCTTTAGAAGGTTAAAGGACTTTAAATAATACACAAAATATCAAGTATCTTTATATATACACTAGAGGCCTGATGCATGAAATTCATGCAAGCGGCTAGGCCCCTGGTGTGGTGGCGGCTGCCTCTGCTCCTCTGCCATCTCTGCCTTGGCTCCTGCCACCAGGGCTTCACCTGAAATGATATCTGGTCTAATGAGCATATTACACTTTTATTATTATAGATTATTATAGATTAGAGGCCTGGTGCATGAATTCTTGCACAGGTTGGGTTCCTTGGCCTAGCTGGTGATCTGGCCCAATGGGGGCTGGCCAGCTGGCAGGGAGGGACCATGGGAGGTTGGCTGTGAAAACGCACTGACCAAAAAGGAGCAGATCTTGCATTGGGTGTCTTCCTCCTGGTGGTCAGTGTGCGTCATCACTATTGGCCGATTGTCCAGTTGTCTGGTTGTCCGGTTGTCCAGTTGTCTGGTCATAATGGTCGCTAAGGCTTTTATATATATATAGATGAGTCCCCCTTATCCATGATTTCACTTTCTATGGTTTCAGTTTCCCGAAGTCAGCCACAATCCTAAAACATTAAATTGAAACTTTCATAAATAATAATTTATAAATTTAAATTTTGTGCCTTTCTGAGTAGCATGATGAACTCTCCTGCCATCTTACTCCTTTCCACCCAGACAAAAATTATCTCTTTATCCAGTGTCTTCACACTGTTTATACACTACCCTCCATTAGTCACTAAGTAGCCATTGTGTTTATTGGATTGACTGTTGTGGTATTGCAGTGCTTGTGTTTACTTAATAGCCCAAAGCACAAGTGTAGCAATGCTGGCAATGTAGATATTCCAAAGAGGAGTTATAAAGAATTTCCTTTAATTAAAAAGGCAAGTACAGTGCAATAAGATATTTTGAGAGACCACATGCCCATAACTTTTTCACAGTATATTATTATCATTGTGCTGTTTTATTAATTATTAATCATTGTTGGTAATCTCTTACTTGCCTAATTTATAAATTAAACTATCATAAGCATGCTGTGTATAGGAAAACATATAGAATATGTAGGGTCAGTACTCTTTGAGGTTTCAGGCATCTACTGGGGTCTTGGAATAACATACTCCCCATGAATAAAGGAGAATTGCTGTATAGTTAGAAATATGAAATAGAAATCAATAAGTGAAAAAAAGAGCAATATAAAATATTGTGTGAACTGAATAGGAAAGTAGGCATACCTTTATTTAAAAAATTTAACATGACTGTTATGACCTATGACTGTCATCCATTTGAGCCAAAAGTGATACTTATTTTATTTTCTAATTACATCATGCAGATTAACCTGGAATTTCAACTAGAAGCCAAATGCTGAGAATCAATATCATGTGTGGCTAGTGATTCTTCTGTGTATTTCCAATGCTGACTCATTTTGTGGTCATTATATTGGTTAGACTGTGTGCTATATGCTTTACTAGTGTTATTTGATTTAATTCTCTAGAGAATAATATCTCATTTACTGACCAGAAAGATGAGGAAGGCAGTACCATGCTAAGAGCTCCTATGTAGGATGAGTATGTATCACATATAAGCTTCACCACTTATTCTGTAAAATGTGGCAAGTACTTAGACTTTCTATAATTCAGATCTTTTATCTGTAAATAGGGTAAAATATATTTACTTATCTCATATTTTAGGAGAGAATTAATTAACATATTGGAAGTTACTAAAAGAGAGTTGCCATAGATATTTAGGCATATATAGGCGTTTGCTGTTATTCCAATAGCACAGATAGTGATTTGCAAACGAGAACATCATCCCAGGTATACCTAGTATTTCAATTATTTAGTGCAAATTAGAATTCTTATTGAAGTACATAAAGGTGGATTATAAAATAAAAAGTCATTATTCACCAGAAAAATCAAGAAATAATTTTGCCAAATACTCTTTCTGTAATTATTAAAATTAGTTTGTCATTTTTTTCTTCTTTAATTTGTCAATGGGTTGATTTTTCTTGATTGGTTTCTAATGTTACACAAATCTTGAATCCCTGAGATCCTGTCATTCAGCTCAAATTAATGAAAATATAGTATTTTTTTCATATTGCTATACTCAATTTATTAGTGTCTATCTGTTACTCCGTGAAAATTGATTTTTCTTCATTCTCTGGCTGATTTCTATATCTTCTGTTTGTCTTTGTTATCCTGCATTTTGTCTCTGATGTGTCTGAGTGAGAATTCATTGCTTCCTCTTTCCCTCTCTCCCTCACTTTGTCTATCTCTGTCCTTCTCACTCTCTGCCTACTTCCCTCACTCCTCTCTCTCTGTGCATCTTGCTTGGGACTCAGTGTTCTTCAGTGTGGTGACTGGTGTCTTTCCTAAGCTCTGCAAGCCCATCTCAGGAGTAAATATGAGTTTATTTCTTATTCATCTTAGCATGAGAGTCCTTTGGAGTCCCAACTTAATGGGGGAGGCATTCCCTATTACTCTCCCTTGACTTTGCTTTCAACCTTTTGTACCTCTCGTCATCATTAAATCTATGATCTTATTATTTGGGTTGCAAATGCTTTTAGTACAAAAGAGGTTACAGTGTTCTGCTTATCCTTCTAAATTTCTGTCTTCAACTAAATGTTGGTTTAGAAATTTCTAACTATTGTGAATTTTCCTAAATAATTTTCAGAATATTTTAAATCATTTATATACCAGTTTTTAGAACTTAGTGCCACATATTACCTGAAAAAGAAGTGCCATTTAAGTTAGCAGTTTTCATTCTGTGCAATGCATAAGTAGAACATGTATTACACACCAAAAATAAGTTTCTATAAACACATTTGTAAATACCTGTTATGTGTGAGGCACATTTTTTGAAAATGGCAAATGAAATATAACAATTCCTATTGTTAGTTTTTGTTTTAATTTTGTTTGTATATTAGAAGACAAGCCCACAAGATTTCTAAGTAGCTCTCAGTCATAATATAATTAAATTGTTCATTTAACTTGCTGCATGTTTTTTTTTTTAACTTATAGGTGCTCACATATTTTGATTAAAAATTTTAGATTGACTTTCTTTTAAAACCTGATCTTCTAAATCCAAGCTTTTCTGAGCATGTGTTTTTGTTCTGGATCTTCCCTGAGGCCTGCCAGTATACTTGCTATTGAGTTATAATTAAATCTTTTAATGTTCATTTGTTTTTACTTTAACTACATCTATTGCTGCTTTTTGGTAGTCTTTTCTCTTGGGAGTAATTTTTTTTCCTTTCTTTCTTTGCCAACAACACTTTAAAACTGTTATTTGTTGTTGCTATTTGGCCAGGCAGTTCTTTCTATTTGTCCTTGTTTCTTTTTCACTACAATTGATTTTTAACCACCCAAAGATAAACTGTGACTTCCAACTGCTCTGTGGCTCTAGCGGTTGCAATTCCTTCTTCGAAATGGCTGAGTGAGCAAAAGATGACTCAAATCATGAGCAGGAAGCAAATGATTTCTTCCCTCATGAATCTTTGACTTAGCATTTGGCAAATTCTAGAGATGTTGAGATATTTCCAATGGTCTCATTCTTCTACTCTTCCTAGATTGTTCTAGCATTTATGATCAATCAGAACTTCATGGAAAGGGTCTTTTTTCACTGCTTATTGTTATAAAACTAGTTGAAAAATCTGATAGTATATTTCTGGTGATAGTTGCGATGCCAAGGTAGAAGAAAAATATCACTCAAGGTAATTTTAATTTATCTTCTAACTTAAAGATTATCAGAGGACATACCATTTACAACAATCATTTTAAAATAATTATTTGATAAAGAGTTGAGTAGTGAAAAACAGTTAACCAAAATAATATAGTACAGGGAAAATATAATTTGATGCAGCTTCAGGAAACCTTGTGCATTTTCCAGCATTTATATAAGTTTTACTTTTATATGATTGTATAATTTTAGGGAACTCAACTGATTTATACTATCACAGCCCTCATTTGATCATATATGGAATAAAGCATTTAAATTACTTGCTGTCTGTGATCCCTTAGAGTTTCTTTGTGTATATATATATTTTGCATATAGTAAAAGTTACTGCTTCTTTGCATGTATCATCCTATGAACTTATTACATATATAAGTTTGTATAATCGGACATAGAACAGTTATATCACTCCAAGAAATTCCTCAAGCTACCTCTTTACAGACATAGCCTCTGCCTCCCTCAGTCCCTGGTGCTCACTGATTTGCTCTCTATCCCTAATGATGTCTTTTTGAGAATGTCACATAAGTTGAGTCATACAGCATGTAACCTTTTAAGGTTGGAGTTTCTCACTCAGAATAATGCCCTTGAGATCATCCAAGTTGTTATGTGTACCAAAAGTATGTTTTATTTTCTGAGTAGAATGCCACATCTGGATAAAGCACAGTTTGCTAACCCGTTCACCTGCTAAAGGGTGAATGAATTTGGGTTGTTTCAATTTGAGGCTATTATAAATGCAACTTTTTATAAACATTCAGGTGCAACCCTAGCCATTTTGGCTCATTGGATAGTGCATTCTATGGGTTTGGACAAATGTGTAATGACATTGTGCCCATCATTTCAGTATCATATAGAGTATTCTAATTACCACAAAAAGCCTTTTTGCTTTGCCAATTCATTTTTCTGCCCACCCAAATCCATGGAAACCACTGAATTTTCTGAGCTTTTAGCTTTATCCATCGTTTTTCTTTTTCCTAAATGTCATATAGTTGAAATCATGCAGGATGCAGCCTTCTTAGATTGGCCTCTTTCACTTGGTAACGTGCATTTAAGGTTCCTCTATGTCCTTTCATGTGTGTGTTTAAGTACTGAATAGTATTCCATTGCCTGAATTTATCATAGTTGATTTTATTCTTCCACCTACTGTAGGACATCTTGGCTGCTCAGATTTGGGCAATTATTAATAAAGCTTCTATTAACATCTGTGTGCAGGTTTTTGTGCGGATATGAATTTTCAACTCTTTTGGGTAAATACCAAAGAGAGTAAAAACTGGATTGTGTGGTAAGAGTAAGTTTAGTTTTAAAAGAAACTAGCAAATGGTCTTTCAAAGAGCCTGTACCATTCTGCGTTTCCATCTGTAATAACTGAGAGTTCCTGTTGCTACACAATCTCGCCAGCATTTAGTGTGGGCGGTGTTCCGAGTTCCCACCACACTGAAAAGTGTGTAGCAACACCTCATGGTTGTGTAGCGGTACACTCTTTGCTCTATTGTAGTTGTCTGTTATTTTGTCAAAGATCAGTTGACTATATTTACATGAGTTTATTTCTGGGATCTCTATTTTGTCCCATTGATCTATGTATTTCTTCTGTCAGTAACATGCTGTCTTGGTTATTGCACCTTTATATTAATCATGAAGTTGGATAGTGCAGGTACCCCAACTTTGTTCTTGTCTTCAATATTATGTTGGTTATTTTGAATCTTTTGTCCATCCACAAAAAGTTTAGAACGCATAAAATAAAATTAGTATTTTTATTGAAATTTTATTGAATCTATAGACAATCATATACTAGATAATGATGTTTTGGTCAACAACAGACTACCTGACCACATATAGAGAGCGGTCTCATCTACTCTAATAAAAGCATAATATTGAAATTGACTGTTTCTCTGGGACACCTAAGCCATGCCCACCAGCCAATCAGAGTAGCTGAATGCAAATTAACCCAGCCAAGATGGAGGCCGGCAGCCACAGAGGTGGGTGTGGAGCAGGTGGCGAGGTGGGCGGGGCAGGTGGAGTGGGTGGGGTCCCAGACTGTGAGAGGGCACAGGCAGGGCTGAGGGACCCCCCCTACCCCCCCACCCACAATATATTGTGCACTGGGCTCCTAGTGAGATTATAATGGAGCTAACAATTTCCTATCACTTAATAGCAGTCATAATGTTGTACGGCAAGACATGACCAAGTCTTTGTGGTGATAATGGTATAAACAAACCTACTGTGCTGACAGTCATATAGTAGTATAGCAGTACATAATAGTTTATAGCAATAAAAAATGACTATCTTACTGCATTATGTACTATCTATACTTTTTATGATTACTTTAGCATGTATTCTTTCTACTAATAAAGATAGTAATGCATCATTTCTATACAACATGTGCTATTTAAAACTTTAACAAATACTGTCTTTCTTGTCTTTGTTTTTATTTTTTGTCTATCCTACATAAAGATCTCTTGGCTATTACAAGTAAATAACTCAATATGGGAAATACACTACTGTTTTCTGGTCAACAATTTAGTCTATGCAGATTTAAATTTACCCATTATATGGGAGGCAGAATTATTCTGAAAAGAAGAAATAATGGTTGTAAATATCAGGAAGCAGGAAAGACGATACTGTGCATTGTTAATGGATAGCAAATAAACTCTGAAGCAGAGAGTATTATGAGAAGGGCAGAGATGCACATGGAGAAATAAGTAGATTATTAAAGTAATTGGGCTGGACACTGTCAAGCTTTTGTATCACCTTGAGGACTTACGGCTAGATTTATATTTTAGAAGGAGGGAAAAGGATCACATGGATAATTCTTGGAATGGAGAAGGAGCATGGCAGATCTACAAAAAATGTTCATTATGGCTAGATTCAATGAGTGCTCATAATATGGATGGGGGGTGGGGATGCAGCAGAAGGCAAAGACCACCTAGCGACGTATCTCTACAAGCTATACTAATGAAATCGCAACTTCTAAAATTTTTGAAGAAAGAGAAAAGAGCTTTCTGAAAATTTTGAACCACATTCACTACTTATGTAGTTATTTCTTTATTGGTAATAAGTCACCCATTTACAATGGCTGCCAAAATCTGATAGAATGAATCTGATTAATGTTCCTTTTTATGAATTATACTTATTGAAGAAATTTCATATAAATATATTCAGCCTTTCCTTTTACAAGATTATATTAATCATAACATAGGGTTGAATACAACTTTCCAATTTATAGTCCTTTAAAGGAATAATTTAACTTAATACTAACAAGGAAGTAGGTAGGATGAATACTTTATCACCATTTTAAAGATACAAAAACTGTGACATATTTTTTTTAAATGTGCTCATTATCACAAAGTTAGTATGTGATACGATTAAGTTGAAATTGTGCCCTCTGGATAGTTTTTATGAGAGCACACTGCATTTTAAACATACTTCATATTTTGGTTTTAATGATTTGAGATATAAAATAAAGCATCTGGACTTATTTTTACTACAGGAAAAGATTAGTTAATATGGCAGAATAATGTAAAACCTAGTTATTCTAAGGAATTTTTAATTTTACGATCTTTAATCTGGGGTTATGTTTCTATTCAAATGGAAATATTTTAAGGAATGCAAAGACAATATTACATATTAATTAACAAACTTACTGTAGTGCTCAACAACTTTTGCATATGGACTATTTTTAGTTTCTTAATTTGTGTTAATATTTATTTATCTAAATGGTGTACACTATAAAACTAAAATTATTTCCTTGGGCATTAAAGTATTTTACACAGAAAACATATATTTAAAAAGTAGATACATTTTATGCATTTTTTGGGGTTATATTTGTGTGTGTACATGCACATGCATGAGTGTTTGATTTTCAAATTTCAAGCATTGTTGGTTTTTCTATTTACTTTAATTCAATTTCTAACTTTTAAAAAATTCAATTCCATTACTCTTATTGTTTTTTCATGTCTTTGAAAATGAATTTACTGGTTTTTATAGAAAGTATTTCAGATTGATTTATTTCAACAAGTATATTTAAAACTGTATTTATTTCGAATGTTATATATATTTTTGCTGGTGTTCATTACTACTCTAGAAATTTTGTTTCCTATTTGTTAGAGAATCCGTGTACCTGTTCCTTTAAAGAGTATACATGGCCCTAACTGGTTTGGCTCAGTTGATAGAGTGCCGGCCTGCTGACTGAAGGGTCCCAGGTTTGATTCTGGTCAAGGGCATGTACCTTGGTTGCGGGCACATCCCCAGTTGGGAGTGTGCAGGAGGCAGCTTATTGATGTTTCTCTCTTGTCAATGTTTCTAACTTTCTATCCCTCTCCCCTCCTCTCTGTAAAAAATCAATAAAATATATTTTAAAAAGTAAAGAGTATACATGAAATGGAACATCTCAAGAATTGGTGCTTCCAAAATGTGTTTGCAGTTAGACTGCCACTATATAAGGCTTTTCACCAGAATGTGAATGCAGCATCCAATTCAGAATACCACTTCATGCTTGCCATTTCTTCTATTATTTCTGTTTAACTTGGCTGATGAGAATTTTCTCTTTGAATTTTTTCATTCAGCAACTTTGGATGCATGCAGATCTCAAATTGCCATCTGTTTTATCAACAATTACCACTGAGTGAATTCAAGCAGAAGTCTTCTGCACCTGACACATAATGTCATTTTTCTGTTACTCAGTTAAACTTATGCTTCTCTCTGGTTAAATTTTCAATAATATTGATGTTATTCTAATTGCATGTATCACTGACTTCATATATTCTGTTGGCTCATAGGAGTAATAAGTTGGAAATAATCCAATGCCTTTAAGCAGCAAATAATATATACTGTGTTGGACACATGAACTACAATTCAGAGTATAAATTATATCACCACTTTAGTCATATTCTAAACGAAAGTCTAACCTTGTTACAAATGTGAATAAATAACAAGAAATATTGAATAAAAGGGAATATAATAACCAGTAAAGAGTTTACTCATATAGATTAATGAATTATAATGGTAAATACAATTTTATAGTAGCAGATTCAATAGTTATATTGGTAGATAAGTAGTTAATTATTTAAAATTAAGGAGCCATGAAATTATTAACAATCCAGGCAGCATTATATACAAAAAGTAGATTTAAAGAGGCAGGATTGTCAACATTAAGAAAAAGGAGTGGAAGGTATTGGATATAAGCTTACAGATAACAGACAAAAGATTATCCAAGGAAAGGAAAATAAATACATGTTCCCCAAGGTAAATGAGAGTGAGATTTCAATTAAAAAATACAGGGCAGATAATTTTAAAAACTATTATTTTCCATAGCCTCTATTTCAGACTGAAAGTATATAAAAGAATGGATCAGATATATAAGGTAATCTGTTACCATATTTACTCTGTAGTCAACATAAGAAATATATGAATTAATTGTTTCTACCTGCCACCCCAAACTCATGAGTTTTTTATTGTTACTTTGGAGGCTTAAAAAAAGTAGATGACATGAAATTGGAGATACAATTTCAAAATATTATAATGATTCCAGAGTTCTCAAATCACTTAATAGTCATTTAACTATTATATTGCAATTGGAAGTTGGAATGGGAGGTTTTGACATAGGAAAGAGATTGAGGTAAACATGGAAGTAGCACGGTAGTCAACGATCCTGAGAGCTCTGTGGAGCAGGTGGGTCATCAGTTAGCGAGCAGCTCCTTTGAGATGCTGGTAATGACTAAAGAGAATGTTGGGTGAGGTGTATGGAGTGAGTGCACGGTCACCTCACCAGGACCTAAGGAAACATGTAGGTTTCCCTTCCATCCTGCTTTGAGGAGTGGGCTGGTCTGCTTGGGCTGCCATAACAAAATACCACACCGATTAAGTGGCTAGAAAGCAAAAATGTACTTTTGTACAGTTCTGGAGACTGGAAGTTTAAGATCAATGTGCCACCAGAGCTGGTTCTGGTGAGGTTCCCCCCTGGATTTTCTGATGACTACCTTCTCATTGTGTCCTCACATGGCCGGTTCATGTACTTCTAGTGTCTCTTCATCTTTGTATAAGTATTATTGAGTTAGAGTCCCAACCTATGTCCTCTTTTAACCCTAATTACTTCCTAAAAGACCTATCTCCCTAAGGGTTTAGGTATTCAATATATGAATATTGGGGGATAAACTTTAGTCCATAACAGGGAAACAGGGAATGTCAGGCCATGGAAGGGATCATCTTGCCTAGAGTGTTTGGAACCTTGGAAGACATACTTACCTCTCTATCATCTACCTATTTATTTATCTGTCTATAAAATGAAGACAGCTAATCAGTAAAGATTTCTTCATATCAGTAACACAAAATTCTCCAAGCATTAAGCAAAGCAAAAAACATACAAAGGAATCTGTATTATTCTGCTGTCTTAGCCCTTTACAAGTTCTCATCATTAACACTCTAATGTGTCAAACACAAACCTGACAATTGCTGCTCCCCAGTTCCAACCTCAGTCATTCTTACCAAGAAACTTGCATCATGGCGGCATAAGGCATCCTTTCTTTGTCTCCATTTTTAAAAACTAAAATATAAGTGTCTATGTGGGAGTCGTGGGACAAAGCACCATGTACCAAAGTACCTGGGAGGAGTCTCAGCTACTGTGCCTCTGATTATAGGCAGACAGACCTCAGTGTGGGCTATGGAAATGGCAGGAGCCTGTGAACGGGTTTCAGCCCCTCTCGACTGTGTTTGGGGAGAATGCTGATTTGGGCAGACACCCACAGACTAAAAAAAAAAAGCCTTTGTAGAAGCCCAGGTTTCCTGAGAAGGATTTCAGCACTCTGTTTGGAGAAAAACACACACACACACACATCAAACCAAAACAACACAAAATGAGTTAATACATTTTGGAAAGGGCAAGAGAAACTTTGCCAGTACCACCCACTCCCAGGTGACACAGAATGGGCCTGAACTCCCCTACAGTGACCTCTCTGGCAACAGGAAAGGGAGCTGAGTAAGTTCCCAATTTTCCCAGCTTTTCAGGACTTTGCTGGAGAAATCCATTTCTCTTCTGCAGTACTTTGAGTATTGAGATGAGATCTCTATGATAGGGGTCGAGGGGGTTGTAGGTGAAGATGTGGAGGAAGGAACTCCAGAAAGAGGTAGATAAGAATATCAGGGGACATGAAGGAGATACAGTTCCTGCTGAATGCATTCAGAACTCCAGCCAAAAGCCTTTCCACAAGCTGCTGGGAAAACCTCACCTGAGGACTCTTTCAACTGGCCTGCAGGCATTTTCAGTGCTTTGATTGCTGTACCCACACTTCTTTCTACCCTGTAGTTAGTTTCTTGTGCATATTCCTGAGGGCAGTGGCAAAAGCAAGTTCTAGTAGACAGATAGGGATTGTGTGCAGAAAATAAATCAGGGTCTATGGGCCAAAAAAAGAAACCATAAACTTGAACAAGAGAGACACATTCAAGAAAATAAAGAGATATTTTCCTTGATACCAAAGTCATGGGCAATACAAACTATAGACCAATATCCTTGATACATATAGATGAAAAAATTCTCAACAAAATATAATCAAACCAAATTCAAGAGCACATCAGAAGTGGTTAAAAAAGTGAAGGGAATTAAGAAGTACAAATTGGTTGTTACAGAATAGTCATGGGGGTGTAAAGTACAGCATATGCAATATAGTCAGTAATCCTATATTGACCCTTATTGAATCCCCATATTGAATCCTATAATAAAGAGGTACTATGCAAATTAACCCTTGCTTCCTCACAAGATGGCTGCCTATGACCAGGCCAGCTGGGAAGTTAGTGAGGGAGCTAATTCTTCAAATAAACAAAGGCATGCATATTTCATTACAGAAGAATAATGTCTTTTGCACTAAAATACAGTAAGCCAGGTAATATAATGTCATAATGTGAATTTTGTATTTCATATGGTTTATCAAAGATAAGAAATTCTTTTTTTTAAATTTTGTTTTATTGCTTAAAGTATTACTAAGAGTGTTAAATAAGTCTCCATTTTTCCCCTTGACCTTCCCCCCTCCTCCCCTACCCCCCAAGTACAGGTGTACATGACTTAGCAAAAGAAATTAAACACAAGATTGTTTCTTTACAAATTTATGTTATAAATTTCTATTAAAATGACAAAGTAAACTATATAATTATGTATTGTTTTTCTGTTTAGTGGATATTACTCATTTGTATTCAATTTAGTCTAGGCTATATTTTGGGAAGGATTTTGTCCTTCCAGATACTTATTACAGTAGAAAGATGAAAAATGATGCAGAACTAAGACATAAAGGTGGAAATTTCAAAAAGAGGAATGAATCATTGCACATTCAACAATGGATCTCATCAAAATTGTTCTTAGCATCACATACTTTACATTCAATGGTCAATCTATGAACAAACTAGTGACTGAGCTATGGGTTCACCATCCCATCTATCATAGCAGAACTATATCTTTTGCATTTCAAGAAAATTACAGAAAATAAAACTGCAATAAAACCAAAAAGCTGGAAACAGAGATGACACCCATGACAACATTAAAAAAGGATACTGAAGTTGTGCAGCCATCCGCTCAACTTACAATTAATGCAGCACAAGATCGATGTCTGACATTTCCTGGAGCAATCTCTGCCTGAACCTAAAATGGGACCCAGTGGGAATGCACCAAACATATAAACAAATGCATGTCAAAATAGATTTTATTGCTAATTATAACCAATGTATAGATCATATATATTTTTAGTTATATACATGCAATACGTGTATCTCCCTGTGGCTCAACTTTACTTCAGTTCAAATATGTTAATACATAACATTTGCTAATCTGAACCATCGCTGAGATGAACCTGTGATTTAGATCTGAGCTAATACGATGCATTTCTCCCAAGGTGCTTATTCCTGGCTATACTCATTCTTCATCTGAGGGATTTCAATTAGGTAGACTTGTGCTGAAGTAAGTATTGGAACTAAAAAATCAGATTACGTGATTGTATATGTAAATGAATAGAAGAGAAAAGGGGCAGATTAAAAACAGGGTGAAGAAGAAGATGTATTACAGATAAACCTAAATCATGTAAGAAGTCCTAGTAGTACTCTAAGAGGTAGACTACCCTCCACTCTTCTAATACTACAGGTCAACTGTCTTCCAAATGGAGATAAATGTGGTGCAGAGAGCATGAGCAAATAATTTCAGGATTTATATGTAAACTTTACCTTGTTCTTTTACAACTTATGTTTTCATACAAAATAAATTAATATTGAAGAAAATATCATTTTTATTAATAGCATTCCATATATTGACAGGACATAATCATTTGGGATCATTGTCAGACCACCAGTTGGCCTATATCTGACACCACTCACAGTAAGCAGGTTATAGAAGACAGATTCTCTTCCAATGAAAAAATTCATAATCAGCAACTTGTATTAAAATCATTGATATGGACTTACAACTCAGTGGATATGTGCTTATCACTGGTAGGAATATAGTGAATATCATTTAATTCCCTGTTGATGATTTATGAAGGCCTACTTTCTAAATTTACTAGTTTAATACAGGCCTGAATTCTAACCTAAAAAATTCAAATTATGTGATTAATGATAATGGTGACAGTGGTCAGCTTTTATTTATCTGTTTATTCTGGAATAAGCTATCTGGTTACTGTTACTGTGAATTTTATGTTCTTGAAATATGTAACTTAGAAATAACACCTATAGCTCATTTGTAAAATTTTTACAAAAGTTAACATTTATATCAAATAGATTTAGGAAGCATATTACTAAAAAAAATGTTAACAAAATAAAATGTTAACCATAAAAAGAATGCAACTTTTCATAGATTCTATTTTTAAATTCATAATAAAACTATACTGTACTTAGAATACAAAACTTATAGTAGGGTCAATGCATAGGATAGCAGGGAAGTTTGAGTAGAGTATACAGATAAAATATCGGTATATTTATATATTTTCACTCTTAAAAGCCATAATATGAATGATATACTTGTAAAGATAGTTTTATTTGAAGTCCATGTTCATATGTTCAAATGGCCTTTTTAAGTTAGTTTGGATTCCTTTTTAAAATATTTTTATTGATTTCAGAGAGAGGAAGGGAGAAGATATAGATAGAAACATTAATGATGAGAGAGAATCCTTGATAGGCCATCCCCTGCATACCCCCTACTGGAGATCGAGCCCACAACCCAGGCATGTGCCCTTGACTGGAATTGAACCTGGGACCCTTCAATCCCCAGGCTGCCTCTCTATCCATTGAGCCAAGCCAGAGAGGGCTTGTTTTTAAATTTTGCTTACCACAGACCTACCACCCATTCCAGTGATTCGCTAGGAGTGGAGGCAATGCTTTTCTGAGAGGACTTCGCCTGAATTACCTCTGTAATCAGCTTCTACTACCTGCACTACCATTCATCAATGTGGGTTGAAAATCCTTGTACAGTGAGCCATTTCTGCTGATGGCATGCACTGTAGTCAAAAAAGTTGGAGAAATGGGGTGTCAGGGTGGCCCAGTTCTATCTCAGTGCCTTCCCTGCTATCAAAGTTGGATAAAAACTCTACCTTTCAACATGCAGAGTACCAAATCTGCTCTCCTACTCTCAAATCTAGGGAGATGTTATCTGTTATCAGTAAGATTTAAGAGTGTTTTCAACACTCTTATTTAAAATGATGATTATACTTATTAAAGAGTATTGAAAAACATGCCTCTCCTTTCCTGCTGAATGCATAATCGTCACTGCCCTTTCCTCCCCACATGACCTCTCTTATCACTCAGGGTCCAATCAGAATATAGAAACCACACAGTAACTTGAGCATGGAGAATTTAGTATGAAGACTTATTAACGGGAAGAGGGAATTGTCTATAAGAGAGCAAAGAGAACCCTAAAGACTACTCTGGGGCTGAGGGACAACACCCAAAGAAGGACCAACTGGAAGGAGACCCCTGTCCATGCCTAGGCCTCAGACTTGATTGCAGAAAGTGTGATTGTGGCTGTAGCCCACTGCAAGATGGAGAAGTGTTCTGTGTTACTTGGACAAGAGCTGGTCTGAAATTTTCCAGCAAGCTGGCAACACCACTCTGGGGTACAGATTGATTAATCAGCCAAGATAGAAAACACTTCATTGGGGTGCAAGTGAAAAGAAACCATGGCTGGGATTGAAAAATAGGAAACACACAGACTCCTGAGTGCTGGAGGGCTAATGCTAACAATTGGGGAACTTGCAAAGGAACCTGGGAATATGCATGAAGTGGACTACTGACATGATGGGAAAGCATCCACAGGGCTGGGTACCACTGGACATCCCTCATATGCACAGCAAGAGCAAGAAGAAGCAGCCAAAGCACATGTTCATTCTCTGCACAGTACTAGCAAAAGGAAATATACTTTCAGCTGCTAAAGGAAAATATTTAAGGGGCCAGCTCCGTTTGTGCAAAAACAGTCAATGAAGTGAAGATTTGAACTTGAAGGGCAATAAATCTACAAGTTACCCATTTATTTTAGTTTTGTTCACACTTGTCTACCTCTTCTTCCATTTTCCTACTCACATAGACTGAAGATTGTCTTCCTTCCCCTCATCTTCAGGATCCAACACAATGCTCTTTGTAAAGGGAAATTATATTAGATATTTATTGTTGAAATAAAATTATACTGCCCAACTTAGCACTAGTTACTATAGTGAACCAATGGATACCGATGGAGGTGGTGGAAGGTGAGGGCATGTGATGAGAGGTAGGGGCAAGTGGGGAGAGGTCAAGGGGGAAAAAGGAGACAAATGTAATACTTTAAACCAATGGTTATCACCTGTGGGTTGTGAGAACCCATAGGTGGGGGTCACCTAAATACATCCTGCATATCAGATATTTACATTATGATTCATAACACCAGCAAAATTGCAGTTATCAAGTAGCAATGAAAATAATTTTATGGTTGGGGGACACCACAACATGAGGAACTGTATTAAAGGGTCACAGCATTAGGAAGGTTGAGAACCACTGCAAATAATTTAAATTCTTTTTTAAAAGTTCAACTCTAGAGTTAAATTATAAACATATAAATTCTGTCTCTGCCATATCCTAGTTATATGACTGGAATAGTAACCTAATTTAAACTCTGTATTTCTCATGTATAATTTGAAGACAATAATTCTACCCACAGCATAAGCTTGTTGTGTGTATTAAATAATCCTACAAAATAGTTCTCAGTGATCTCTAGCCCATATTATTACTTCTAATTTTTCTTTGATTTTTCCAAACATCTAACATGGCTCCCTATGCAGTTAATGATACTTAATAAACACTGTTGAATAAGTGAATGAGTAAAGGCCTATGGATGCTCACACACTTTTAAAAAAAATTTTTTTTCAAAGCATAGACTTAAGGAATGAATAAGAAGAGTAGAGGAATTTTTCTGGTTTTAGAGAATGCAATTCACTCTCTATTCTTAGCCCTGTGTTCTCATTTTTCAGAACATTAGTTCCCAAATAGTTTTGTGGACAACACAGTAGTCTCACCAGGTTTACTCAGATTGGAAGCCATTGTCTAGCCTGAGCTCACACATAGCAAAGAGGAGAGAGAACATAGGCTGCTTGTCATTATCTTTATTTTTGGAGAGTGGTGATGGGGTTGGTGGGGTGGGAATACAAAGAAGTGAAATTATTTGCAATGTACCCTAGATTTTGTAGGTAGGGTTAGGTTGTCTGGGACACAAAATAGATATAAACTATTCTTTCTGACACAGAGTCACTTCCTAGCTGATTCTCATTTTTAGTTTTTTCATTTCTCACATTCATCCACATTAAGTAACCACTTTAATTTGGTATATTCTAATTTTAATTATCTTATTACTCAGCTAGAGATATTTTTTCTTCTTACTTTTGTTCAGCTACATAATCTCTTTTTTAAGAAAGAATATCAATAAAACCAGTCAGATGAATCATCTTTAAGTATTGCTTCCCTCAGAGCACCATTGCATTTAAAGAATGACAGATGTATCATATCCCATTTTATCTTTTACTTGTATTAATTAACATCTTTATTGCCCAGGGATTCCTGTATCTGTTTCTTCAATTTTATGTTACCTTATCATACCGCATTCCACTCTTCAAATCTCAGTAATTCTTTTTCATCTGTAGTGGGTTACATATGGTCTAAAAATGTGTCCAACTCTAAACTCTAGAACCTTTTAACATGACAATGACTAGAGAAGGGGTCTTTGCCAGAGTAATTAAAGATGTTGAGGTGTGATTATCTTGGTTTTAGAGAGGGCACTACATCCAATGATGTCCTTAGGGTGGGAGAGCAGAGATAGAGAAACAGAGGAGAAGGTGATTTGAGGACAGAGGCAAGGATGCACTAAGGATTGCCTGCAGCCAAAAAAAGCTGAAAGAAGGGCATGGAACAGCTTCTCCTTTAGACCCTCTAGAAGAAACACCTTCATTTCAGATTTCTGACCTCTGGATCTATGAAAAAAGAAATCTATGTTATTTTTAAGCCACCAAATATTTGGTAATTTATAACAGCATCCCTAGGAAAGTAATACACCATCCTTCAAAATTCATTCATTATATCTATATATATAATAGTAATATAGTAGTAGCACAGAATTTAAGCCATGACATTTGGATTTGATTGCCAACTGTTCTACTTACTAGATGTTTGTCTGGCCTTGGGCAAGTTACTTACCTTTCTATACCTCATCCTATATAATAAAAACCTAATATGCTAAGTATCCAGTTGTTCAGTTGTCCCTTCAACCAACCAAAAGGTAATATGCTAATGATATGCTAAGGCCACTCCACTGCTCACTATGATGTGCACTGACCAGCAGAGGACAGGTGCTCAATGCAGGAGCTGCCCCCTGCTGGTCAGAACGTTCCCACAAGGGAGCACTGCTCAGTCAGAAGCCAAGCTCATGGCTGGTGAGCACAGCCCCCAAGGACTCCCAGACTACAAGAGAGCACAGGTCAGGCTGAGGGACCCCTGGAGTGGACAAATTTAATGCACTAGGCATCTAGTTGCCTATGAAATGGGAATAACAAGTTATAGCTACATATTTGACTGTAAGCAAAATTAAATGTTACTATTTTCAGTTGACATATAGTAAGACTACATGTTCATTAAATAAATATATAGGTAGATGGAAAGATAGACAAATGTGCTGCATAAAGTTGGATTTAACTACTCAGTCCTCAGTGGCCTCCTGATGAATTTCTAATACACACCTTATTTCTTATGTTGCAGTTGAATAAAATCTAAACTAATAAAAGCAAAATAGTAAAATTAACCGTTTCTCCGAGACAGGGTAAGCCACGCCCACCAGCCAATCAGAGCGGCTGTATGAAAATTAGCCCAGCTAACATGGCGGTTGCCACTCACGGACCTGAGTAAACGTTTAGGCAGCGTCCATTGCAGCAGGAGCGAAAGCGATACTGTTTTCAGCCCTTGGCGGGCAGGCTCCAAAACATGTTTCAATAATGTAACAATCATAGAATCCTCAGGAGCTGAAGGGAACAGCAGCCTGGCCTGCCTTACTAAGAGTAACAAAGTCTCATTATAGACGCTGCGCTGCGAGGTGAAGCAGAGGCGGTTTCGTTACCTCAGCCCACCTCAGCTTAAAGGAACAGAACCTGCGTCCAGCCGGCCTTGCTGGGACATTGGGTCAATGGGAGCTGTGGGCAACCTGAAAGCCCCTCACCCAGGCTGGTCAGGCACGCCAGCAGGTGGGCGTCCCCCGAGGGGTCCCAGACTGCGAGAGGGCACAGGCCGGGCTGAGGGACCTCCCGATGCACAGAGCGGCTGCAGGGCAGGACAGCGCAGGACCCAGGACCCGTGATGGGAAACAGGCGGCAGGGTTGGAGGGCACCGGGAAGCGGGTAAGAGGCGGCAGGGTTGGAGGGCACCGCGAAGCGGGTAAGAGGCGGCAGGGTTGGAGGGCACCGCGAAGCGGATAAGAGGCAGCAGGGTCGGCGGCCTGCTTGGTGGCTGCCCAGACCCCTTGGTGGCACCGGGAAGTGGGAAAGGAAGGCAGCAGGGGATGGGTGAGTGGGAAAGAGTTGGCGGCCTGCTTGGCAGCTTCCCAGGTCCTTTCCGAGGATCAGGGAGCAGGAAAAGGCTGGCCTGACCACGAGGCGGGGTTTTCCCTGCTTTCTGGTGGCTGGAGGAAGATGGGCAGTAGGCAAGTTTGGGAGGCAGGCCGCACCCAGCCCTGGCCACAGCTCAAAAAAGAGAACAACATGCTGGGGAGGGCAAGAGTCTGAGAGATCAACATAGAGGGGGTGCCTGCTCCAAGCCTTGACGGTGTGCCTGGGGGCAGGTCCCCGGCAGGTAGACACACACAGGAGGACTGCTCCGAGCCTCACATGCGGCCGGGGGCAGGTCCCCAGTGGCCACACACACACATACACACACACACACACAAAAGGCGCCTGGCAGACTGGGGCCATCATAGGACATCCACTGAGGGGTCCCAGACTGTGAGAGGGCACAGGCCAAACTGAGGGACTCTCTCCACCCCGGGTGCACAAATTTTTGTGCACCGGGCCCCTAGTTAAAGTATAATATTCACACATAACTATTCAAATTATAAATGTGCAACTTGATTATTTTTCTGAATGAAAACACATCCATTCACACTAGTGGAAAACACTCTTTTGACTTCTAACACTATGGGTTAGTTTTGCTTGTTTTCAAAATTTACATGATGAGAACTATACAATATGAACTATTTTGTGTCTTTCTCCCTTTTCTCCACATCATGTTTGTGAGATCCATCAATGTTGATATTCTTATTGAAATATATCAGATACCACAGTTATATAAATATACTAAAATTTTTGTTGGGCATTTCAATTATTATTTTGTTTATCAATAATAGTGTTGCTGTAAATATTCATTAACATGCATTTTGGTGAACACTAAGCAATTCAGTGAGGCATATATTTAGAACTTCAGTGTCATAAAGTGTAGAAGATTCATCTATCCTATCTAATAAAAGGGTAACATGCAAATTAACCATCACTCCAAGACAAAGATGGCAGTACCCATAGCAGTGGGGCAGGATGCTGGTGGCGTCACCCTGGCAACGTGAGCCTAGCAGACATTGCCTTGGCAACCCGTGGGCATTTGCCCTCCAACAGGCAAGTACCTCCAGCAGGCAGGCCCCAGCTGCAGGGCCAGCTCAGGTCGCCTGCCGCTATCCTGATCATGAGCAGGCACCTCAGCAGAGCCAGCTCAGGTCGCCTGCCACCATCCTGATCAGGAGCAGGCACCTCCAGCAGGCAAGCCCCAGCAGCCGGGCAGGCTCAGGTCGCCTGCTGCCATCCTGATCGGGAGCAGGCATGCACAGCCCACAGGCAGGCTCCAGGCAGGACACACACATTCACACACACACAGACACACACATGGCACCTTCTCTGAGCCTGTGCTGCTAGACTGTGGCCATCAGTAGGACATCCACTGAGGGGTCTTGGACTGTGAGAGAGGGCAGGCTGGGCTGAGGGACACCCCCCACCCCGTGCACGAATTTTGTTCACCAGGCCTCTAGTATATATAGAAACCTGAGCAACCGTTAAGACAGAATGACTGAACAATTGGTCACTATGCTGTGCACTGACCACCAGGGGGAAGATGCTCAACAGAGGAGCTGCCACCAGCATGCAGGCCCTGATTGCCAATGGGGCCTGCCAGGCGACCTCCTGGTCCTTCCCCCTGGCGGCAGTCCCTAATGACTCAATCGGCCAGGCCCCCAGACTGGGACAGGGAACCAGGGGTGGGTGGTGGCTAATGCGGGTAGGGAGAGAAGGAGGAGGCAGGGAGGCGGTGAGGGAGACAGGAAACCTGATCAGCTTTGATCACCAGCCAGGCCTAGGGACCCCGCCCATGAATGATTTTGTGTACCACGCCTCTAGTCTTAAATAAAGACTCTATTTTGTCAAAGCAGTTGTACAAATTTAAACTTCATCAGCAGTCTATGAAATGTGCAATTGCTTATGTGCTTTCCAACACTTGGTACATCTACCTTTTATTTTAGCCATTCTAACACATATTAAATTTGCATTTAAACTGTATTTCCTTGATGAATAATGATGCCCATATCTCCATTTTTTACTGTCATGATTGTTATTTGCATACTTTTCTATGTGGTTATGTGAAGATTTTCTTTTACTTATATATATATTAGGGGCCCGGTGCACAAAATTTGTGCATGGGCAGGGGGAGATGGGGGAGTCTCTCAGCCCAGCCTGCCCCCTCTCACAGTCTGGAACCCCTCAGTGGATGTCCTATGATGGCCCCAGTCTGCCAGGTGCCTTGTGTGTGTGTGTGTGTGTGTGTGTGTGTGTGACCACTGGGGACCTGCCCCCAGTCACATCAGAGGCTCAGAGCAGTCCTCCTGTGTGTGTCTACCTGCTGGCACACCATCAAGGCTTGGAGCAGGCACACTGTTGAGGCTTGGAGCAGGCACCCCCTCTATGTTGATCTCTCAGACTCTTACCCTCCCCTGCATGTTGTTCTCTTTTTTTGAGCTGTGGCCAGGGCTGGGTGCTGCCTGCCTCCAAGCTTGCCTACTGCCCATCTTCCTCCAGCCACCAGAAAGCAGGGAAAACCCCGCCTCGTGGTCAGGCAAGCCTTTTCCTACTCCCTGATATCTGGAAGGGACCTGGGGAGCCGCCAAGCAGGCCCCCAGCCCCCAAGAGCTTGCTTTTCCGCTCTCCAGTGCCCCCCAAAGGGCCTGGGGAGCCACCAAGCAGGCCGCCAACTCTTTCCCAGTCACCAGTCCCCTGCTGCATTCCTTTCCCACTCCGCGGTGCCGCCAAGGGGTCTGGGAAGCCGCCAAGCAGGACCCCGGCCCCTGCAGCCTTGCTTTCCTGCTCCCCAGTGCCCCACAAAGGGCCTGGGAAGCCGCCAAGCAGGCCCCCGACCCCCACTGCCTCTTTCCCACTCCCCAGTGCCCAACAAAGGTCCTGGGCAGCCGCCAAGCAGGCCGAGACCCCCTGCCGCCTCTTTCCCACTCCCCAATGCCCCTCAAAGGGCCTGGGCAGCCGGCAAGCAGGCCGCCGCCTCTTTCCCACTCACCAGTACCCTGCTGTCTTGCTTTCCCGCTCCCTGGTGCCCTGCAAGGGGCCTGGGCAGCTGCCAAGCAGGCCGCCCCCCGCCACCTCTTACCCGCTCTCTGGTGCCCCTCAAAGGGCCTGAGGAGCCACCAAGCAGGCCCCCAGCCCCCACCACCTCTTTCCCGCTCCCCAGTGCCCCGCAAAGGGCCTGGGCAGCAGCCAAGCAGGCCACCAACCCTGCCGCCTCTTTCCTACTCACCGGTCCCGGGTCCTGCGCTGTTCCGCCCTGCAGCCGCTCTGTGCACTCAGGAGGTCCCTCAGCCCTGCCTGTGCCCTCTCACAGTCGGGGACCCCTCTGGGGATGTCCACCTCCCGGGGTGCCTGACCAGCCTGGGTGATGAGCTGATGGCTGCCTCCAGGCTGGCCAAGCCCCCCAGGAATGTCCCTCACCCCATTGGGTTGTGGCCAGTGTGGGTGACAGGCTGATTGGCGCTTTCAGGCTTTAAGGCTGCCCACAGCTCCCATTGACCCAATGTCCCAGCAAGGCTGGCTGGACGCAGGTTCTGAGGTTTGTTTATCTTCTATAATTGATGCTGTTCCTTTAAGCCAGCCTTCTAACTAAGGAAGCCTCCTCTCTGCTTCACCTCACAGCGTCTATAATGAGACAATGTTACTACTCTTAGACTCAGGCCAGGTCTGCTGTTTCCTTCATCTCCCGAGGATTCCATGATGGTTATATTGTTTCAAACATGTGTTTTGCTAGAGCGAGTTTAAGCGGAGCGGGCGCAGTTTCACTTTCACTCCCACCGCAATGGAAGCTGCCGTTTACTTAGGTCCGTGAGCGGCGGCCGCCATGTTGGCTGGGCTAATTTGCATACAGCTGCTCTGATTGGCTGATGGGTGTGGCTTACCCCATCCCAGAGATTAAATGGTTAATTTCAATATTACACTTTTATTAGTTAAGATTCTTATATATATTCTGCGTGAGTCATTTTTCAGATATGAACATTATACACATTCTCTCCTATACTGTGCTTTGCCTTTGCATTCTCTTAATGGAATTTTTTGATATGCAAATTGTTCTTAATTTTACTGTAATTAAATTTATCCCTTTCCCCACCCCCACCCCCCACCTTTGGAATAAGTACTCTGTAATGTTTAAGACATTTTTACATGTCCTGAGGTCTTAAAAGATTTTTCTCTCATGTTTTACTTCAGAAAATTTAATGTTTTACAATTCACATTTACATATAGAAATTATCAATAATACCTTTCCTGCCTGATTTGAGGTAAGAGTTAGTTCATTTTTTAAAAGATAGACATGCAACTGTTATTGAAAAGATCATTGTTTGAAAGCTTCAGTGCAGTGCCAATTTGGCAAAATCAAGACTCATTCTACAATGAGATAGTAAGCTTAAGGAAGGCATAGAAATGTTATATAACTTCTATTTTCCTGACTATATCATTAGATCAATCAATGTCTGAAAGTGCCAGATGAGAATGTTGGTTTAGTACATTCTGTTTAGCACACTCATATCTTTTAAAATGTTTATTCTTTCCAGAATAAACAAATACTTTGATATCATGAAAGCACATTTTATTATCCTATCTGATTTAGCTGATGCTTACAATAATTCACATAACCCTATAACTGAAATACAACATTTTATTCTTTAACGAAGTTCATTATTAGTTTTTTTCTTTGTTGGTGAGCATCTATTAAATTAGTTATGTATTTATAACACTTGCATATTCACAGAGCCTAGAACATAGTAAAGAAATATAATTTGGGCCCTAAGTGGTTTGGCTCAGTGGATAGAGCGTCAGCCTGTGGACTGAAAGGTTCTAGGTTCGATTCCGGTCAATGGTATGTACCTTGGTTGCGGGCACATCCCCAGTAGGAGATGTGCAGGAGGCAGCTGATGTTTCTCTCTCATAGATGTTTCTAACTCTCTATCCCTCTCCCTTCCTCTCTGTAAAAACTCAATAAAATATATTTTAAAAAGGAAATATAATTTGGAATGCATAAATAAATGAAAAACCCCATTTTCCATGGACTATGCTCATAAAAGGAGAGAAAGATAATGAGTCAAAGTCAAAAGATTGAAAGAACTATGTCTTAATTTTCTAAGATGCATGTGCTAATTTATTTCATTGCAAGTTTATAATTTCTTTATATGCAGGTTTGTATGTTTGTATACATTCCACTGTACAATCCCTTCATACTGACAGATTAATATAAATAACTTACAGAAGGAAAAACATTGCCATTTGTGCAGGTTAGGGATATTATCTCAATGAATCTATGTAACACGATAAAATGCCCCCTTTTTTTCTGAAATACAACCTTAGGGCAAGAGCTGAAAATTCCAAACACAATATAGCCATCCAGTGGGATGTTTCCTTTTTCAAAACTATTACCTCGATAAGGTGCAAAAACATTCTAAAACAGCAAAGCTGTTAACAAAAATACACAATACAATATAGAGATGATGTATTGGAGAACTGTGTAACCTGTATAACTTTATTAACCAATGCTACCTCCAATAAGTTAAATAAAGAAAGTAAAAGTGCTACTTAAAAATGTATCAGTGAAAAAGCTAGTGAGAATATAATCCATCAGAAATTATTCATTAATCCATTCATTTATCCATTCAAGCACATTGTTTTACCATCAGCAAAACAATAATAAATTATTCTGGTGTGCTTCTTGCTCATATACTTCACTCTTGCATGGAAAGGAAACCAATTTAGGTTTCTGACAAGTGAGAGGTAGGTTAATTCTGAGTATAGGGATGCTAGGAGAATGCATATTTAGTTGGGGTTTCTACCTTCAGGAAATTTCATATATATATATATATACACACACATATACACAATTTGTTTCCTTTACCTCAAGTTGCGAGTTTAGCTTATACTTACTTATGGTCAACGCATACAAATGCTAATAAAGTTCAGCTAGAAGTCTTTTTATTCAGCTTGTTGAATATGCATTGCCAAAACTCAGGTACCATACAGAATGAAAATGTAGTATACTTGATATATGGGCCTTCATACTCAAGGTATCCGGAAGCACTTTGCAGCGCAATGGCTTAGATAATGCACTGCAGTGATTGTGTTGGCAAACTTGACTGTCATGACTAACTCAGTAATAGATCACACTATACCCTTGAACATTATAACCTGTTTGAGTGAGAGAAGCGAAGTTAGCTAAAATTGTAAGAATTACACCCTGCTAAATGTTTAAAATGATTTCCTATATTGTTATTTTTCTCAAATTTGATGCTGCATTCAAATAACAGACGATTCATTTCTCAAGATTTTATCCATAAGATGGCCCAGACATCAGTGCAACAATTTTCATTACCATGTATATTCAAGGAAGAAGGGCCTGATAATAGGAAATTGGAATCCAGTTCAAGTTTTAGGGATTTCAATTTATTTTTGTAACAAAATTCTCCTGTGTTCTTTTATATGTTCTTCTTAAAAATCCATAAGTACCAATCTATCAAGCACTGAAAAAATATATACATATTCTAATTTATTTTGTTGATATCTGTGATACACATTTGTGAGAACTACTTTCAATCCTCATACACACCCCTATGAGCTATATACCATTCTTTTCATAGTGCAGGTGAGGAAACAGGTGTAGAGAGATTAGGGAACCCACTCAAGTTCACAGTGTTAAGATGCAGAAAAGGTGTGTTTAAACCTAGCTCTGTCTCCCTCCAAAGTGTATGATCATTCCCCTGTATGAAACATTGTGAGTGGTAAAGCAAGAATTGTGTTGATTATGTCTCATTAAAATTTGAAATTAAAAAGTAGTTTGACAGTAATGAAAATGTATCTAAGCTAAGATTAGACCTCAAATATCCTATAAAATAAAAGCTTAATGTGCTAAGTGGCTGGTCAGCTGGTTGACCATTCAACCAATCAAAGCATAATATGCTAATGATATGCTAAGTCCACTCAACCGCTTGCTATGATGTGCACTGACCAGGGGGAAAGAGGCTCCAACCAGTAGGTGAGGTTGCTGCTGGGGTCTGGCCAATCGGGACTGAGTGAGAGGGGCCGGACACACCCAGGTGCCCTCCCGTGGCCCCTGCCTGGCTGACCAACCTCCTGCACCCTTCCCCAGCCCTCAGCCTGGCCTGCACCCTCTTGTAATCTGGGACCCCTTGGGAGATGTTGGAGAGCCGGTTTCAGCCCAATCCCACAGGCCAGGCCAAGAGACCCCACTGGTGCATGAATTCGTGTACCAGGCCTCTAGTAAAATATAAGACATTAGTGAGGATGTTACAGTAACAAATGAAACTATCTTGAAGACTCAAAAATAACTTCAGACACTACCAATGTTCCTAAAGAACTACTTGTGGTAGAAGCAAACCTCTCCACCTGGATGTTAACCAATGTTAAAGTGTAATTGTTCTCTCACATATTGTTAATCTGACTTCATACAGCATTTGGTCATAAAAATAAAACGGTGCACTTCAATATTTATTCATTGCCTGTCAGACTCTAAGCTAGGGATTGTGGAATTATAAATGCAAACTAAATATAGATGCTGTTCTCAAGAAACTTAAATTCTAGTTTATTTGTACATAAATTTAAAAATGCAGAAATTAACAAAATAAAATAACTGAAATGCAAAATAATAAAATACTTCCAGGCAGGGAGATCATGGCAAACTAATAATCAGAAAGTATGTTAATTGGACAAGTGCCCAAGTACAATTGCATAAATAATAGGCATTGTGCCATTTTCTCTCCCAAATGTTGCCCTGTACTTTGCTTAATATGTTAATTAATAATGTCATAATATATTCAATCAGACACTTACAAAAGAAATCTTCATTTTCCCTTATTTATTTATGTATATATATTTTTAAAATTTTTATTGAGTAATGTATTACAAATGTGTCTTTATCCCTCCATCCCTTTTATTTTTCTTCTGAATCATAGAGTCCATCAACCATGGAAAACTTAATTCTATCTGGTGAATGTGTACTTCTTTTCCAGCAGCTTAACCATCTTTTTCCCATTCCCTTGCCATTCCAGATTTTCTTTTCCTCACTTAGATTTCCCCAAAGTCTATCTGCATCTAGATTTGCCACATTCCAATCTGCTCTTCACACAGTAGACAATGTTGGTTGCTTTTATAACACAAATATGACTGTCATCCCCAGCTTCAATTTTCATCAAAGTCCTCAGTTTGAAGTTCAAATTTCTTATTTTAGTGGGTCTTTTTTCTTTAATCTTCACATGAGGCTATGTCTTTTCATTGATTAGAGAGAGAAAGAGAGATGGAGACAGAGAGAGAAACATTGATTGGTTGCCTCACACATGCACCTGCCTGGGGATTAAACTGCAACCTGGGTATGTGCCCTGACTAGGACTGGAACCCACAACCTTTCGGTGCACAGAGCTATGCTCCAAACGAATAAGCCCCACTGGCGAAGGCTTAGACTAGAGGTCATTTTTATGGCAATTGTTTATTTCTTTTGTGTCATTTCACCACTTCCCACCTTACCTGTTAAGCTCCATTGATTAAAGGACTTGAAATTCTTAGAACACACTCTGATCCCTAGATCAAGATTCCTACAACAGGATATTCCCAGATTTCAGGTGAGCATTCACCTCCACCAGCCTTACATTCACCGAACTTTATTGGAAAAATAAACACATGACTTGATGTACCTTCACGATATCTTTCCTTAGTGGCATTGTTCGTACTCTTTGTAGTACCCTGTTTATCTCACTAGATTCTAAGCATCACAAGGATGATATCTGACATATGACAGCTACAAAATACCCATTACCAAAATGAATTAAATATATTCATTTTCTGCCTCTCCTCAAGATTGTCATTTAATTAGTTAAAACTGAGTTGCATGAATATAAATCTGTCGACATTGCTTACCGAAATTTTAAAATGAAGAAAAGAGAGTTTGTCATTGTTCCCTCAATACCCATCTTATTTTCTCGAACATAAGCTCACTGCATAATATGGTAGGTGGAGCAGCAACCCCCACAAAGATGTCCATGTCCTAATCTCCAGGACCTGGCAAAAGGGACTTTACATTGTGATTAAATTAGTGGTCTTGAGATGGATTATCTGGGATTATCTGACAACCCACTGGAATCACAAAAGTTCTAAGGTTCTTTATAAAGGGAGGCAAAAACAGTAATAGAGGTGACATAATGGAAGCAAGCTCTTGAGATGACATAAGAAAGGACCCATGAGGCAAGGGATGCAGGCAACCTCCAGAACCAGAAAAAAAAGGCAAGAAAAGGTTATCCCCTAAGAACCTCCAGGAAAAAAAAACAGCCCTACTGACCCTTTGACTTCAGCCCAGTGGGACTGGTTTCAGGCTTCTGACTCACAAAACTTGAAGAGAATGAGTTTGTGCTGTTTTAAGCCACTGATTTTTTGTTAATTTGTTACAGCGACCATAGAAAACTAACACCTACTGACTGTCACATAAGTAGGAAAGAAACACATATTTATTAGATAAATGAAGTAGAAACCCAAGGGCAAATAGGCCTGAAGGCATAATTGAAGGAACATTGAGAGGACAAAGTAAAAAGTCCATTAATTACAGAGCATTTTTACATTTTTTGGAAATGTTGTTAGAAATGATTTTTTAAAAATACATACGAGAGCCTAGCTGGCATGGCTCAGTAGTGGAGTCTCTGTGAACCAGGAATGCAAGGTTCGATTCTTGGTCAGGGCACATGCCTGTATTGTGGGCTCTATCCCCTGTTGAGGCATGCAGAAGGCAGCCGGTCAATGATTCTCCCTCATCATTGATGTTTCTTTCTCCCTTTCCTTTTCTCTCTGAAATCAGTAAAAAAATATATGTTTTTAAAAATATATATGAGATCAATCAGGGAATTTATATGCAGATATGCATAATCCATGGATACAGACAATAGTGCGTTGAAGGCCTGAGGGTGTGCAGGCTGGAGGGGGTCAATGAGGAGAAAAGGGACACAATGTAATACTTTCAACAATAAAGATAAATTTAAAAAATACATATAACTAACATGCCTGACGAACTGAAAGGTGTAGAATAGAAGCAGTGTGTCTTGAAGTGTAATATGTGCCAGAAACACCTGAAATGCTGGCCCTCACTCTGAGATTTTTGAATCAGTGGTGCTGGGATGGAGTCTGAACCTTCCATCCTATATAATAAAAGGGTAATATGCAAATTAACCCTAACAGCAGAACCACTGGGAATGACTGGTCACTATGACACACACTGACCACCAGGGGACAGACACTCAATGTAGGAGCTGCCCCCTGGTGGTCAGTGTGCTCCCACAGGGGGAGCTCTGCTTAGCCATTTGGGAAACCCCTTACACATCCCGTGTGGATCAGGGTTCCTGTTCAGGGTTCGAGTTCTGGAGAAGACTGCACACAAAATGAATAGAGAGCCTAGAAGAGAATTAATTTGGAAATATGGGGGGCAGGTGTGGAGTCAACCCCCAGTGGGTGAGACTTCCCCCTCCTCTGGCCCTGCTCAAAGCTTTTATTAAGGCAATGGGAAAACAACCATGTCTTTAGGGCAGGAAATTTCAACAACAAAAAGGCAGCAAGAATTTACATAGGAGTAACAGGTGGAGGGTTGCTTTAACTATCAATGTCTCCATCTAAAGGATGAGTAAATAGCTCCGACTATTCAGAGAAATTAAGGTTGACCAGCCTTCAGGCACATTTCTCTATTAGTATCAATGACCAGTCTCTGGCATAGATACAAGCCAGGCTGACGGCTGCCAGCACAGCAGCACTAAGGATGTCCAACTGCAGGTTAGGCCTGCTCCCCGCTGGCAAGTGAACATCCCCTGAGGGCTCCCAGGCTGCCAGAGGAATGTCTAACTGCCAGCATAGGCCCAATCCCCTGGGGAGCGGGTCTAAGCCAGCAGGTGGACATCCCCTGGGGGTTTCCAGACTGCGAGAGGGCACAGGCAGGGCTGAGGGACCCTCCCGAGTGCACAAATTTTTGTGCATTGGGCCTCTAGTTTTTAATAAGTTCCTGTGATAGGTGCTGCAGCTGGTCCCTGGGCCATACTTAGAGAACTATTAGGATAGAAAAATATCTGTTCATTTATATTCTCCTTGTTTTCATCATTAACTAATTTTAACTGCTGGTCTGTTTCATGTTTTCAAACATTGTCTATGTGCCTTTGACATTATAAACACACTTTCCAAATATTTCAAATATTATTCTTAACTATAGATAAAGGAGAAATTTGGAGAAATCACGAAAATACTTTAATCAGTGGTTCTCAACCTGTGGGTTGCAGCCCCTTTAGGGGTAGAACGACCATTTCACAGGGGTCGCCTAAATGCATCCTGCATATCAGATATTTACATTATGATTCATAACAGTAGCAAAACTGCAGTTATAAAATGAAAATAATTTTATGGTTGGGGGTCACCACAACATGAGGAACTGTATTAAAGGGTCGTGGCATTAAGGAGGTTTAAAACCACTGCTTTAAATGAAAGGAAATGATGTCGGGGGGGAAAAATAAGACACCAACAGTATGTAATCTGTGATTTTATTTCTGCTCTGTTTAAAAAGGGGCGGGGGAGCGCCCTAACCGGTTTGGCTCAGTGGATAGAGTGTCAGCGTGGGGACTGAAGGGTCCCAGGTTCGATTCCTGTCAAGGGCATGTAACCTTACTTGCGGGCACATCCCCAGTAGGGGGCATGCAGGAGGCGGCTGATAGATGTTTCTCTCATTGATGTTTCTAACTCTCTTTCCCTCTCCCTTTCTCTCTGTAAAAAACCAATAAAATATATTAAATACAATAAAAAATAAAGGGGGGGATTTATTGCTTGTGACAGAAGACAGGAGCATGGTTTTCTTTGGGACAAGGGGCAGGGAGTGGCTGGAAAGGAGTTCAAGGTTGATGCTAGGGCTGATGGTCCTGTTCTATGGATTGATTTGGCTGCATGTGCAACCTAGAAACTGCATTAGCTGTGCATTTTTATGCATGTGTTTCATACTTTAATAAAAAATAATTACCAAAAAACCCTAAAGAATTGTTTCACATGTGTTTTCTACAGTATGTTTCTTGTGGGGCTTTTTGTGTGTATTTCCTTGAAATGTTTTCTCTGTTGGTAAAGTGATCTGAAATGGATATTGTGACATAGCTATTTCCTGAGATCACTCTCTAGTACATATAGTTTTTCACATGGAAAATGTCCATTGCTTTTCAATACTTTTAACAAAACTTTTTTTGGGGGTATCCAATATTTTTATCTACATGAATCTTAACGTATCACAAATGTGTACATGAGATTGAATTTATTTATGTGAGTTTTCTTAGGTAAAAAATTAAATATCACTCTGCTAATACATGCAACATAAAATAAAGTTTAAAAAGTGCCAAAAATCAAAAGCTTTTATTTCAAAATTATTTTACAATATGGTGAAATGGAGAAGTCCTTATTGTGTTTATCTTTGTTTTTCATTTATTCCATTCCTTCTCAGGCCTATAATGTATTCTAGGAACATTGTGTCATAGCTGAATTATAAAGAGGTGAAATAATTGGTTATTCAGTCAGTGATTCTACTGGATTAAAAACAAGACAGGTTGGTAATGATTCAGCCAAAGTGAATAAAAAGAGGACAGGTAAGCACATATGGTACAACATCTGCTTTCAAAGTTCGAAAATGTCTTCTGTAATCCCTGAAGCTTTCTTGGCTTTTCTTCTTAATTCTCTTTCCTTGCAGAAAGCACTATGAAAACATATCCTGACTACTTTTTTACATTTATTTTAATTTTTCCAAATATTAAACCACTACAATTTCCATTTCACAGTTTCTGATCCTATCACAAAAGCTTCTGAATACTGAAGCAAATAGATTTAGAATAGTTAAACATAATACTGAATCTGAATCTCAAAGAGAATCTTTCTGTTCTTTAAGTGGATTTAGTCTTTTCCTTTCTTGATATTTTATGATAGAAGGTAGTTTTGATTTTTTTAAAGCCTATCAATGCATTGCGGGGATATCATACAAACAAGTGTATTATATATTTTACTTGTATTATTCTTCATTTCACCAAAGGCAGCTGAATGCACCCAGGTTCCATTGTGAACACTACTTTGCAAATACATTTTAATATTTTATTTTCTTTCCACAATGACTTTAATTTGCTATTCTCTTTAAAAGCTGAATTAAAAAAATTATTTTCAAGATACAGTGTTTTGACTTCTGATAATTCAGGATTTATGACACTTTAAAATTCAGGCTGACCTATAAAAACTATTTTCCTGTTTATTAAATAAATAAAATGGGCTCTATACATAAGAACTTAGAAAGGATCTTCCAGTTGCATAATTATTTACTATGTAATTATTTAACATAATTATTCAACAATATTTACTCGGCCGATTCTCCAACATTAACAGATGACCTTTCTCACTCTTACTACAGTCCTACCTACCTCATCTACCTTTTACTGGGCACTGACCACACCATGAGTATTCCTTACATCTATCTCATTGACCCTCATAGCTATCCCATCCCCACTACACAGGCAGGAAAGTGAGGCTTGAAGCTGTTGAAATAGTGGGTCTGATACCACAGAGATGGTTAAGAGGCGGCTGGCTCTTCATTTCGATCTCGGTCCCTTTGATTCCATGACCCATGCACCCCTGAGTATACGTCAGTATCTTCTATAATAAAAGCCTAATATGCTACGTGTCTGACAGTTCCTTCGACCTTTCGACCAGTTGCTATGATGGACACTGAAAACCACGGGGCAGACACTCCAACCGATAGGTTAGATTGCTGCTGGGGTCTGGCTGATCAGGATTGGGCAAGATGGGCCAGACACACCCTGGATAAATCCGTGCACTGGGCTGGTTTTGGCCCCATCCCCATAGGCCAGCCTGAGGGACTGCCCTGATGCACGAATCTGTGCATCGGGCCTCTAGTATTTACATATAATATATATAAATTTTAATATTTTTTTCCTATTGAATTAAGTGAGGATTAATATTAACATTCTGAATTCTCTATGAAGTGAAGGAAAGTGCGTTCATTTTTTTAGAATTAATGTAACAACCACTCCCTCAGTAACCACGCTGGGAAAATGTCTAGCAAGAAACTGAAAAACATGATACAAGCTAATGATGGAACTGTTTTTGGAAGATTTAAATATTGTGATGGGTTTTCCTACTTCTAATGATTAAGATAAATTTGAAAGATGCATGAGTTAAGTCCTCAGTTTTACAATTAGAAAGCAATCTTTTTAGTATTCTAAATCTAGATAATGTTTAGAAAGATATTGCTTGTTTTCTTTCTATACAGCAGAAAATAATATGTTTAGTTTATTTTAATGGCGTTTTTCAATGTTTTTGTAGTTTTGCCTTCTTTTATGTGGTGGCCCCCCATAAGAGATGATATATACATGAAATAGATTTCTGACATCTTTATGTTGAATTAGCTTTTGAACTTCTGAAGGGTTTCTATTCCTTTTCCACAAATAATGATATTTCTAGCTGTGTAATAGTTTTTACATGAAAAAGGCATAGCCATCACCTTCCTTTTACTTGTATATTTAATCGGTTCATTGTGACTTGAGTTCTAATCAATGAGTGATCTGAGAATTAAGTGTTCACATTATTATTAATCAACCATTTTCAGCATCTGCTTCAATATCATCCTCAGATTATTGCAATCTGACCTACAGTCTTCATGAAGATCCTCATTAAAGATGTAGGTCTCTAGCATTGGGGTACAGAGAAAGGAAAAACCTATTCAGAGAAATGTAGTGTCAATGAATTTGATATTATACCACCAGGTGATGCCACACTATTGTACTGTATCACACACACACACACACACACACACATACACACACACACTCTCAATGACTTTTCAAATACATTTTCAAAAGAGAGAACAGGCTGAAAAAGAGAAAGAAGATGGATAGAAATAATAAAGTCTATTCTCTATTCTCCTGCCAGGCAGGAGTCTGCTAAGCTGAACTTCTTAGGGAGAGAGAATATCATTTTCCTGCCTGTCTAGGACTAAAATTGCTGTGGACTGGGAATCTATGAATTTTCTCCGAACTGTCATGTTTGTGGTGGGATGATTTAGAGGACTTATCTATAAACCTGGAATACCATATAACATTAGCACCATTTTTTTCTATAGCCATTGACTCAATGAGATTTCCTTCCTGCATAGACACCAGCTTTGACCATGAGTGCTGTATCCCTATGCCAGAAATGCTGCAGTAGTGTGGAGGGCCAGGTGGAACCTCCCTTTTGCTTAAAGTGACTTTGTCTTTCCTCAAACATTTCTTGAGTGGCCTTAAAGCAATTTCTTCCACAATGTGAATGGTATCAATAAGTAAGCCATGGAATCAAACATTTTTTTAATTATATCACATATGTAATAATAATAACCAACCATAGATATATAGTTATTAAACTTGTGTTTAATGATATTATTTACATAAAATAACTATTTGACATTTGGTTATATTATTCTTTATGTTTTATATTTGGTTGTTCATAGACATACTAGAGGCCCGGTGCACAAAATTCATGCACAGGGGGGTGAGTCCCTCAGCCTGACCTGCACCCTCTTCAATCTAGGAGCCCTAATGGCTTAGGCCCACTCCCTGTGGTTCTCTGCTCTCTGTGGGGCCTGGCTGCTCCACGCCCACTGCCCAGAGGCTCTCTGTGGCTCAGAGGCCCTCCACAGCTGGGGCAGAATGCTTACACTGCCCACTCTCAGGGGCTACTCCCTCAGGACTGGGGGACTCCAGCGGGGCTAAGGGGACTGTGCACAGCCATCTTGTGGCTAGGGGTGCTTCCATCTTTGTGATGGAGTGACAGTTAATTTACATGTTACCCTTTTATTAGATAGGATGGTTATTTGATATTTGGTTATATGGTTACTAGAGGTCTGGTGCACAATTTGTGCATTGGGGAGAGGGTGGGAGTCCTTCAGCCTAGCCTGCCCCCTCTCACAGTCCGTGATCCCTCAGTGGATGTCCTAATGATGGCCAAAGTCTGGCAGTCACCATGTGTGTGTGTGTGTGTGTGTGTGTGTGTGTGTGTGTCCACTGGGACCTGCCTCCAGCTTCCTCAGAGCAGGCACCCTGTGTGTGTGTGTGTCCCCACTGTGGGCCTGCCCCCAGCCACATCAAAGGCTCAGAGCAGTCGTCCTGTGTGTGTGTGTGTGTGTGTGTGTGTGTGTCTGTCTGTCTGTCTGTCTATCTGTCTGTCTGTCTGTCAGCCACACCATGGAGGCTTGGAGCAGCTACCCTCTATGTTGACCTCTCAGCCTCCTGGCCTCGCCTGTATGTTGTTCTCTCCCTTGAGCTGTGGCCAGGGCTGGATGCTGCCTGCTGGCCATGCTTGCCTGCTCACTGATTTCTGTGGCAACTGGGAGCAGGCCCTGCTGCATGGAGCCTGTGGGCCACCATTTTTTCCTGCTCTCCACAGTGATTCATGAGCAGGCCCTGCTGGGGGCTGCCTGCTGGCGGTGCTTGCCTGCTCCCAGGCAGTGCGACCTGATCACGGGTTGCTGAGGCAATGCCTGCTGGGCTCACATTGCCAGGGTGACACCGCCAGCATCCTGCCCCACCGCCATGGGTGCCACCCTCTTTGTTGCGGAGTGATGGTTAATTTGCATATTACTCTTTTATTAGATAGGATGTTCCATTTATAATAGAAACAAATTCCCTCATAGAAAGTTAAAATGCCCACCTGTCTAAAGAAGTCCAGAGGCTGCCTTTCAAATTGTGTTTAGAAATTGTATTGCTTGAGTACAGTAGGGCCCAAAATACATAAGTAGGTCTGTCTATTCTCTTCTCAAGAAAACAGATCTAGTTATTAAATGTAAAGCTATGTCTCTAAATGTTTTAAAAGTTTATAATTTGCCTTTTACTTTATGCATTTTAGCTAATTATTTAAATATATTATTTAAACAAGTGTGCTGATGGATAATTAAATAGGCCTTTCCTTATACCAGGATAATAGAATAATACATCCATAGACACTTAGCATCTTCAAATCAACACATACTATGGGTCTACTTCTATTATTCCACAGTGAAGGCGGATAGAGGTAAGTTATTCATTAGTGCTCACTTTAAAGTTCTGCTGAGCACAAGTGTTCATGTAAAAATGAACACATGCTCTACTTTTCCTTTTCTTTCTCAGAATTAAGTTTTCAGCTCTTGGCATGTTCTGAAATGAGAATCTTTTTTTCTTTCCACATGGTTGATAGTGGAAAAAGACTCACCCCCCTGTGCATGAATTTTGTGCACCGGGCCTCTAGTATGTCTATGAACAACCAAATATAAAACATAAAGAATAATATAACCAAATGCCAAATAGTTATTTTATGTAAATAATATTATTAAACACAAGTTTAATAACTATATATCTATGGTTATTATTATTACATATGTGATATAATTAAAAAATGTTTGATTCCATGGCTTACTTATTGATACCATTCACATTGTGGAAAAAATTGCTTTAAGGCCACTCAAGAAATGTTTGAGGAAAGACAAAGTCAGCTACTCCAAAAAGTTTTCAGAACCAGCTCTACCTGTTTGTTGGCCTAAGGCAGCATATTAATTAACAATGGACAGTAAGTATTTTGCTCATTCTGAGATTAGATAAATGAAATATTAATTTACCATTGATTCCTTGTCTTTCCCATAAATTACATAAATAAAAGTCAAACTAGACTGGAATAACAAACAGCATTACTTTCATCTATGTAGGCAACTTGTGCTTTATTTAATCTCTAAATCTTAAATGGCTAAATCTCTTCTCTCTTGCTTTTTAAAATTCTTTCAACCTAAGTATACTCTTTCGAGGATATTCTAGTCCTTCCTACCTACCTGCCCTTTAGTAACTTCCATCAGAGTTGTCTCAAGACTTTGAGTCTCTTGCTGGGTAAATATCCTAGTCATTGACTACCTTTATACCACTTACTACTTATATATTTATATGTAGAGTCCCTTCAGTGTGTATGTCTATTGATATTCTTATGACCTTCTAATTGGTTGAGCTGTTTCCTCATAATGACTTTTGATGCTGACAGAGAGAATAACACCCCTAAGTAAATATCTTTCTTGGGCATTTAATGCCATGCTATTAAATTGCAGTTAAAATTTATATGACCTAAGACATAATGTTTGATCACAGTTAGTTGGGTTTAAAACAAACAACATAAGTGTAAATAAATCGGTTATAAGTTTTTTTTTAATTTTTAGGGTCTCTTCCTTTTTGTTATAGCATTAAATTTGAAAGAAAAAGCCTACAAAGAGTGATTGATATAAGCACATTTTTCTTTTGTAAGAGCAACCAATTTTATACAAAGATATATACATTTATTAAAGTATTTATTTAAAAAGAAAGGAAAACTATGGTATTGATATTTATTGATAACAGTCATGCCCACTATTTTTCAGTATATATTCAATCAATATTTGTAGATAACTATGATAGAGGACACTTATTTCAAATATGTAGTATCATTATACATTAATTGTCTTACATTTTTCTGCTGTGTGTTATTTGCTACCTGAGATATACAACAAATGATCACTTCTTTGTGCTCATGTATATTATATAATCACCCTTGTATTAAGGAGCTAAATTTTAATTTTAAACTCTCTATACTTTGACTTGAATAATTACCTAATTTATAGAGATAAACCTAGGTCAGATTTATTAAAGTAATAATCATATCTATTTTCAAGGGAGATATATCAATGCTGTATATGTATTATTTTACTTTCATTTATTTTCATACAGCCTGACAAGGGCTCTTCTTAGGATAAAAGGAGATGGTAATACCAACCAGCCTAAAAGTGCAGATAGCATGCTTTGTGAAATAAAATAAAAAATCAACGTGATATATCTACATTTGCTATTTTAAATAAACCTTTTCTTATTTCTTTCCTTTTTAATAAATGATGCTTTCACAGTCCATTGGTGGGACAGGAACATACTGTCAATGCCTTCCAGGTAATACCCTTATTACACGTGTCATTAGAAGATGTTTGCCATGTCTGTTTTAACACCACAGACATTTTAAGTAGGTTATTCCATCACTTTGCCATTTTGATTATGACAACAAAATGACATCATATTGAAATGGATTTTGGAAAGAAAGGCTAACTGTCCAAAGGGGTCCATGCTCATTCTAATTAAAATTGGCTTAGGTGGCACAACCTTCGTAATTCAGAGTATGACTGTGAAGGATATGCATGTTGAAAACCTTCTTTGCTCATTAGTGCTATTTCTGTCAGACACCGCTACCTGCTCTTTTCTTAATGAATGCTAAGCCATCTCTTTAGGAGCTTGTGCTGCTTCCCTGAACTGGAGGAACTGTCTTATTCCCTCCCAAGTTCTTCGGGAGTAAAACCGGGGAGTCACCTCTTTGACATTTCTCAACCTCTGTACTTATTTATCTCTTTGAAACCCTGCGCTCCGGAGATATCACTGTCTTAATTAAGAAGAAGGATGTGACCATGGTAAATTGACTGATTTCATTGATTAAGGACTAGCTGTACAAGTAACATTGATTTTAACAGTGGGTCTACATAAATGTAATTGTTCGAACATGGGGCTGCATAATTATGGTGATGTACGAGAATAGTTGGTTTGTCCTTTTCAACCTTCACTAACATTCTTTTGCATGATAATGTACCTTGTGCAATTAGCAGAAATTTTAAATGTTACAAAATGTCTTTTGTGAAGACATGAAGTAATGATTATATTCCAATTTCATTCAACAACATCAGACAGTTTTTCTTTTTTATTCTTCTCTTTGTATACATGAGATCATGTATATGGAAACATGAATATGGCTTTTTACCTTCTAATATCAACAATCAGTCCATAAAATATATACAAATAACCCAGTTTGTATTTTAAGATAAATATACTACATATGTTCTGAAACAGTAGCATTTACTACTAAATACACTTTTAAATGGATTCCCCATACCAGAGCTTAAATCCAAAGATAGTACCTATTCTCTTCTTACATATTTATGAAAATCATATGAAAGTCAATGAGTTTATTGAAGATAGATGGTTATTAAATTCTTTATGTTAAATGGTTCTTTAATAGAGCAGACATAAATCACAATATAAATAAAACAACATAACCATTGTTTTATCTATTACTATTTTTAAATGAGTTGACAAAAATAAAGTTGCCCAAGATATCACTATAGGGGTCTTATCTAATAGGAACTAGATTTCTAAGTAGATAATATTAGTTAATAGTCAAGTGCTTTGATGCTTAATGAATTGAAGAAAGAGAAAAAGTCTAACCTTATGTATAGTGAAATAAAAAAAATTAAAAGGAATGAATCACAAATGTGTCTGAATTTTAAAAAGTCTTGGTTAGTCAGGCAGGGACACTGGATTTTTCTTGTAAACCTGTCACTAATTATTAAGTGACCTTTAGGAGCTGTGTACTGTACATAATAAAAAGTAGCTCACAAAATAATTCAAGGGCTCATTCTTCATACGGGTTTATCTCTTTTATCCACTGATAGGCCAAGTAAAAAAATTCTATAAACTATCAGGGAAAATGCGAAGTCTCCAGTTTGACTGTGCTTGTATGTGTGTTTGCTTGTTTGTTGATTGGTTGGTTTTTAAATGGTCAGTCTTTGCAGCTTGAACTGGTATGGAAGATTGGTGACTAAACTGAAAGCAGTGCCCTTATTCTGATATGCCATTAGCATCCAAATCCTCTCTATATAATCACGTGATCGCTTCCATATTAACTGAACTCTGTTCTAGCATTTGCATATGTATGTAATAGGGACAGTATTTTTGAAATGCCATCCAATGAATGTTCTCTTGTCAATAGACAATTTCTTTTCCCGCATCTCTCCTTCATCGAAACTAAACTTACCACTTTCCTCTTCCAACTCCCACTTCAGGAAAAGATATAATCATACCCGATCTTACCCGTAAATCCTACCTATCAGCTATAAGAAGCAGGAGATTTATATCCTTGTGAAATGCAGAAAGAATATGGAAGATGAAGGTTTTTAAGGCAAGCAGTCTAACGTGAATGTTCTTGCTTTCTTTCATTGGTCCAAGTCCTCAGTACTGTGTAGTGCATGTTCATGGGTGTGCGTGTGCGTGTGTGATGTAATGTGATTGAGTGGTGACAGATGTGAAAAACAGAAGAGGCTTTTGTTGGGGTCCTTATGTGGAACCTGAGGGAAGACTGATCTGCAGGCAGCCCCATACTAAGTTAGGGTAGCTACACTAGAGTAAAAAGTAACCAACATTCTCAATCTCCTGTAGTTCCCAAGAGGGATAGGAAAGGATCTCCTGTGGTGTGGAAGTGCCATTGGGGGTGGGGAAATGACATTGAACAAATTAAAAGGTCGCATACCTAACACAAGGCTGCCATAGAAAGGCACACAGTGACTGCCACGCAGGCCACCTGGATTCAGCCTGGGAGAAGAAGGTTGCCGAAACTTAGAACTCACTCTTTTATAAAAGCCAAAGAGAGGCTAATAAAGCAAGAAGGCGCCATTTGTCTCGGATTCAAGATATGGGATGCTTCTCAGAGGGTAGCTGTGCACAGCCACGAGATCAGACCAGAGAGGACCCTCTGTCGCCGAGAAAGCAGAGGGTCAGAGGAAAGCACAGGGACTATCAGAGGACTTTAGACCTCTTCTTCCCTTCCACAATAGACGGAGCATCTGAATGCTCCCCCTGAAGGCTGTTTAAAAAACTGCTTTCTCCTCATTGGTTTGACTCAGTGGATAGAGTGTCGGCCTGCAGACCTAAGGGCCCTAGGTTCGATTCTGGTCAAGGGCACATGCCCGGGTTGTGTGTTCGGTCCAACATGCAGAAGGCAGCCAATCAGTGATTCCCTCTCATCATTGATATTTCTCTCTCTCTTCTTCTCCCTTCCTCTCTGAAATCAATAAAAGTATATTTTTAAAAAGAGAGAGACTGTTTAAATTTGCAGAAAACGAGAAATAGAAAAGCTAAAGTTGTTATACTTTTATCCCCAGTCCCCACTTACAGCTCACCACAAGGTGAGTCTGCTCAGTTAAAGCATGTTGTTTATAAAAAAATAAAGAAGTCACATTTTGTATAAAGTGAACACCAGTATTTCATATTGTGCCCACTAAATTTGTTTTGTATCCCTACTATGCATGATCATTTTCACTTGGTTTTGGTTTTATTTTATTATCTTCATTTAAAAATCAAATCTGGCCCTGACCAGTTTGGCTCAGTGGATAGAGCATCAACCTGCAGACTCAAAGGTCCCAGGTTCGATTCCAGTCAAGGGCATGTACCTTGGTTGTGGGCACATCCCCAGTGGGGAGTGTGCAGGAGGCAGCTGATCGATGTTTCTCTCTCATCAATGTTTCTGACTCTCTATCCCTCTCCCTTCCTCTCTGTAAAAAAATCAATAAAATATATTTTAAAAAATATTAAAAAATCAAATCTGTCAAGAGTCCTTTCCATTGTGTGGCATGATTGAGTGGGGAGGAGGAAGCTGCTACTTTTCAAAATTCTATTATGTTCCAAATTCTGTGCCTAGCCCTTGAGATACATGGGTTCATTTAATCTTTTCCCTGCCTGGATTAACACATCTTAACTCAGTATTAATGATGAGGTAATGTATCCTGAGATTTGTTGAGAATATCCTAACTAATAAAGCGTAATATTAAAATTAACCATTTCTTCAGGATGCCTAAGCCACGCCCACCAGCCAATCAGAGTGACTGTATGCAAATTAACCCAGTCAACATGGAAGCCGACACTCAGGGAGCTGAGTAAATGGCAGCTTCCATTTCAGCAGGACTGAAACTGTTTGCGGGCTGCCTGGGCTTCTCTCTGCTCCAGGGAACATCATATTTGCAAATAAATGTCTCAATCCTAGGAGCTGAAGCAAACAGCAGGCCGGGCCTGACTTCTAATTAAACATTGTTTCATTATAGAAGCCAGAGCTGAAGCATAGAGGAGGTTTTGTTACTAGGCCCCGGCTTAAAGGAACAGTGTATCAATTATAGAAGATAAACAAACTGCAGAAACCTGCATCCAGCCAGCCTTGCTGGGACATTGGGTCAATGGGAGCTGTGGGCAGCCTGAAAGTCTGAAAACAGCCATCAGCCCTTCACCCACACTGACCACACCCCAATGGGGTGAGAAACCCCACTAGGGGGCTTGGCCAGCCTGCAAACAGCCATCAGCCCCTCACCCAGACTGACCAGGCACACCTGCAGGTGGACATCCCCAGAGGGGTCCCATACTGCAAGAGGGCACAGGTCGGGCTGAGGGACACCCCAAGTGCACAAATTTTTGTACACCGGGCCCCTAGTAGTAATATAACCCTACTTAATATTTACTTGTTTAACGTGCTCACGCACGTGGGCACACACACACTCATGTCTCTCTTCCCATTAAAGAAATGATTCAATTATACTTACAAGGAAAAATGCATAAAACCCATTCACAGACATTTTTCATTCACATCCTAGAGATGTTGACTCACTCTCCTAGGGGTAGAATCAGAAAAGAAGATCACTGCAGATGTTTATTCCTGAAATATGAATAGTTTTGCTTTGCAGGCAGAAAAGACACAAAAGTAGGAGAAGGGAGTAAGATCTGATATATCAACGGAAGTTTGGAGAACTGCTAATTGCTTGGAAAGATTGAAACATCTATACAGAGCGACAGTGGTGAGATCTGCAGCTGGTGGGTCCTGGAAGCTGAATTATGAGTAACTCATTCTTTATTAAAAGGACTTCAGATTTCATCCCCAAAGACAGTGCAAATCACTGAAGGTTTTTAAGCAGAAGTGTGACATAGTCAAAACTGCAGGAAAATTCCTCTGTCATCAATGTAGGGTTTAATAGAGAGAGAAGAAACCAAGAAGCAAGAAACTCTAGTTCAGAGACTTCTGCAAACATTTCTAGAGAGAATCAGTGTCTCTGTGAAATAATGCAGTGAGTGGGCCGTGAAAGAAGAGGTGGCATTTATTTGAGAGAGAAAAGGGATTCTCATCATCAGGTGGAGACTCAACTTGCTTTCTCTACCAAACTCCATGGGGACGGGGGAGTAATTACTGCAAGAACCACTCTAGAAACAGGTTATAGGCTGATTTCCCTGGTACTCCTTTGATTATGCTTGAGCTCTCCTGAGGCAGCGATTCTATGAATTTTTGGCAGTCTCGCCTGCCATTTGAAGCCATAGATCATAATAAATGAGGTCAAATAAAATATTTAATTTCTTCATAAGATCAAATGTGGGTAAAGCCATAGTCAGGCTATTTCACAGTGCATTGTTTTGTTTTATTCTATTATTTACACAGATAAAATAATTTCAGCAGGTGTCATAACTTTGGTTTATATATGATATGTAAACATTATGTTTAGGGATATATATATATATTTAAATATTTATATTTAATTTTATTATTGTATTGATTATCACATGGGCATATTTAGTTGAATTTAAACATTTTATTCAGAATTTATATTAAATAAAATAAACTATACTTTGTAAATGTATACCTCAATTGATTTTGGTATACATTTGAAAGAATAATAATAATGTTTATTAAGAACTTTCTTTGTATCAGGAATGGCGTTGAATACTGGATTTCTCTCATTTAACCCTTACTCATCTACGATGATATTAAGTGCTATTGTAAGAAAAATAAGCCTGGCCAGTGTGACTCAGTGGTTCAGCAACGCCCTATGAACCAGGAGGACACTGTTCCATTCCCAGTCAGGGCACATTCGGAGGTTGTGGGCTTGATTGCCAGTAAGGAGTGTGTAGAAGGCAGCTGATCAATGATTCTCATCATTGATATTTCTAGTTCTCCTCCCTTTCTCTCTGAAATCAATAAAAATATATTTTTTAAAAGAAAAAGAAGACAAATAAATTTCCCCTATGTCACTACTTTTAAGTGATAGTAACAACAATTCAAATCCAAAGTATTGTACTCTAATTCCTATGTTACCATGGCTTAATTTGCCTGACAGTACTTGGGAAGTAGTAGTTATTCAATAAATATCTGCTGAATTAAGAAGCAAACATTAAAAAGCAACTTGTCCATCTACAAATAAATGACAAACATATTCGTAAACCTAGAAGGACCTTCTCTGAGAACAGGTGGGAGAGGCTCCTGCCATCACCTCTGTGCTGGCAGCCATCAGCCTGGCTCATGACTGAGCAGAGCTCCTCCTGTAGGAGTGCACTGACCACCAGGAGCAGCTCCTGCATTGAGCGTCTGCCCCCTGGTGGTCATTGTGTGTCATAGTGACCAGTGATTCCCAGTTGTTCTACTGTTAGGGTCAATTTGCATATTACCCTTTTATTATATAGAATAGAGGCCTGGTGCATGGGTGGGGGCCGACTGGTTAGCCCTGAAGTGTGTCACGAATCAGAGTGGGGTTCTTGCTGGGGTACCTGGCCTGCCTAGGTGAGGGGCTGATGGCTGTTTTCAGGCTGGCCACACCCCCACAGCCCTCAGCAACCCAAGCTCCCAGTGAGCCTAGCTGGAAGCAGGTATCTGGGATTTATCTTCTACTAGGGGCCTGGTGCACAAAATTCATGCATTGGCGGGCGGATTTCTCAGCCCAGCCTGCCCCCTATCACATATTGGGAGCCCTTAGGGGGTGTCCTACTGGTGGCATATGCCTGCTCCCTGCTCCCCTTGAAGAGTGGGCTTAAGCCGCAGTCTGGCCTCCCTATGTGGGAAGCGACCAGGCTAATCAGGGGAGGGCACCAGTCCCATCACCCCACTGCTGCAGCCACTGCCAGTCACCACAGCCACCAAGGTGTTTTCATCAACACGGACTCCAGTCCCTTCACCATGAAGAAATGACCACTTTCTTTAGACATGTTCAAGATGTGTCTTTCATAGGATATGACCTTTCTTTCTTTTTTTTTAATCCTCACCTGAGGATATGTTTCCATTGTATCATCTGAAAACCAGTAGAGAGTATCTCAAAAATAGGAAATATCTATAAAAGAATCCACAGGAAACCAACATGAGGAGTGGAGAGCCATATTGGGAAGTAATAGAAGATGATTATATCTTATCTAATGAAAGAGTAATATTGAAATTGACCATTTCTCTGGGACACCTAAGCCATGCCCACCAGCCAATCAGAGCGGCTATATGAAAATTAACCCAGCCAAGATGGAGGCCGGCAGTCATGGAGCTAGAGTAAACAGGAGGCTTCCATTGCACCAGTGATGAAGGAAACTGTCTGCTTAGGCCGGCTGGGCCTCTCTCTGCTCACAGCAACATTCTTTCAATTATAGAAGCCATGGAGCTGAACCAAACAGGAGACTTCATTACCTGCCTAGGCCTTGGCTTAAAGCAACAGTTTCAATTATAGAAGATAAATAAACCCAGAAACCTGCTTCCAGCCAGCCTTGCTGGGACGTTGGGTCAATGGGAGCTGTGGGCAGCCTGAAAACAGCCCTCATCTCCACACCCAGGCTGGCCACACCCCAGTGGGGTGAGGGTCCTCACTGGGGGGCTTGGCCAGCCTACAAATAGCCATCAGCCCCTCACCCAGGCTGGCCAGGCACACCAGCAGGTGTACATCCCCTGAGGGGTCCCAGACTGCGAGAGGGCACAGGCTGGGCTGAGGGACACCCCAAGTGCACAAATTTTTGTGCACCGGACCCCTAGTATACTAATAATAGAGGATACACAAATGGTCCAGGACACCATCATAGTAACAGTAATGACCAAACGTCAGGTGGCTAAGGGTTACAAGACTTGCAACGGGGTTAGTGAGGGATGACAAAACAACTAAACACCAGGCTGTGTGGGGCAACCAGGTTGGCAGGGGTTTAGTGAGGGACAACCAAATGACTGAACAGCAGGCTGCATGGGGCACCTAGGCCAGCAGGGGAGGGCAGTTGGGGGTGACCAGGTCAGCAGGGGAGGGAGGGCAGTTGGGAGCAATGAGGCCTGCAGGGGAGGGAAGTTGGGGGGGGCAGGCATGCAGGGGAGAGTATCCCAGATTGGAAAGGTTGCAGGCTGGGCTGAGGGATCACCTCCATGCACGAATTTTGTGCACCGGTACTCTAGTAGATAAATAAAACAGAACCACTTCATTGTGGGCTCTTGGGCAGCATATCAGGTTCTTGGGAAAAGTCATCTTATTATTTATACTAATAAAAGGGTAAGATGCTTATTAGACTGGATGTCTTCCAGAAAACCTTCTAGACTTTCTTCTGGAAAAGCCAGAAGGAAGGGGCCAAGGTAAAGGCAGTTAGGGGTGATCAAGCCAGCAGGGGAGAACAGTTAGGGATCAGGCCAGCAGGCAGGTGAGTGGTTAGGAGCCAGTGGTCCCAGATTGCGAGAGGGATGTCCAACTGCTGATTGGCCTAAACCAGCAGTCAGACATCTCCAGAGGTGTCCCAGATTGGAGAGGGTGCAGGTCAGACTGAGGGACCTCCCCTCCCGCCCCACCTCGTGCCTGCATTTTGTGCACTGGGCTTCTAGTAGCCCACATAATAGGGGATCTCTTGCTGTTTGTTTCAAATGACACTTTAAAACAACATGCAATTAAAGAAATGTCAGGTCAACTTCAAAAGTCTCAGAAGACAACACAAAACTCTATTTTAGTGTTCCTTGAAGAAACAGAACTTTTGCAGGCTGTCAAATAGAAAATTTGTAACCTCTATAGATGTCTTTTCCCTTTTCTCCATGTCCCTTTCTTTACAGACCCCCTGTTCTTTTCCGATATTCTCACACTGAACTCTGCTCATTCATTCTGTGGTAGAGGCATTCAGACCTACTCCCTGATAAAAAGCTATCCACCACACACAGAGGCCTTCCTAATTTTTTATAGGACTTCTAATTTCCCTGTCTCCATATGGGCAGCACTCCTGGATTCTGGTGAATAAAATGTTCCATCTGCACTAGCCAGTTTGGCTCAATTGATAGAGCATCAGTCTGTGGACCACAGGGTCCCAGGTTCATTTCCAGTCGAGGGCACATATCTAATTGCAGGCTCCTCCATTGCCCGGGCTCATGCAGGAAGACAATTAGTTAATGTGCTTTTCTCACATCAATATTTCTCTCTGTCTTTCCCTCTCTCTTCCACTCTAAAAATCAATGGAAAAATATCCTTGAGTGAGGATTAAAATAAAATTGTTCATCTTACTATAGCATTCTCAGAGAAATATATTTGCTCTTCCAACAAAACTATTCGACAATTCATTTAGGATAGGTGGAGAAAAAAATAAATTGAAACTGGAAATTGCATGTATTCATAGAAGTATTGTTATTTGTTGTTTCTGTATATTTGTTTAACTAACAACTCCCTTTCTTCCCTACTTTCTTCACCTCATGAATTGGGCATTTACTTTTATTTTATTTTCTGTGGCTTTTGAGAATTCTATTGCCTGTATTAATAAAGTAGCAGCTATTAAAATTTGTCACAGTAGACACTATAATTGTTCTGAGGTTGATGCCACTTCAGTTCCTTCTCACAATGTATAGTGGGCCACATGACTCCCCTTCACAATGCAGTGACAACAACCCTGAGGAAGGCAACATTTTGGGCTATTCAGTTCTTGAGGGTATGTCTGTCCCCCTCATGCTGAAAACAACTGCAGCTTAGCACCTTGTCATCTGAGAGATATTATTTTTGCCCAGATTTGCTGATGGAAGCAAATTAGAAGATGGAGTTTGCCCTCCCAGCCCTGGACCGTTTTAGCATGGAAGTCATGCTTACCTTTACATACGAGGACCTTGCTTGTTTGACATTAACTTCAATAAAGGAAGCCTTGCCTGTATCATCCCAGCTACTGAAGTCCTTAAAGTAATAGGTTGTACATTTTTAATGTTTATTTGAAGGAGTAATATTGATAAAATTTTTACACAGCAAATCACTCAGCAAAAATACTTCCTGTAGAATATTTTTTTTACAGAATTATAATTAATAAATGTGGAAGAAAGAAGGGGAATAGAAAATCACCTTTAGAATATCACAGTCAGAATTGCTGCAGGCAAGATCCACTAATGAATACTAGCATTAGTGGTTGAAAGTTTTTTTAAAAAGACAGATATTTGTAAAGTCTCAAAGTATTTCCTCCCAAGTATTTGTTAATTACTCACGAATTTAAAAAAAAAATCACATTCCTCCATCAATAGATGAAACTTAATTCTTCTTTCCTTGAATGTGGATTGAACTTAGGATTCATTCAATGCATCTAGTAGGAGAGAAAAAAAAAGAGTAGATTCACAGACAACAGCTTAACTACAAGATCACCTGTAGCATCACCAGCAATGCAATATATACTGCACTGTGTGGCCAGATTATTATGAGCACCTGACGTTTGTAGGCAAATTAGCTATACTTTCGTGCTGAAGTTGCTAGAGGGCCAGGCCTTTATAAATAGATAAGTAGGTTTGACCATCTCTGTGACGCACACTGACCACCAGCAGGCATCCGTTCAATGCAGGAGCTGCCCCCTGGTGGTCAGTGCGCTCCCACAGTGGGAGCACCACTCAGCCGACCAATGGGCGCCAGATGCCAGGCTCATAGTTGGTGAGTGCAGCTGGGGCAGTGTGAGCCTCTCCCACCTCTGTGGCAGTGCTACTCAGTGGCGGTGTCAGCAGGGCAGTGGGACCAGGATGAGCAGGAGCAGCATGGCGCCCAGCCTGGGCTCGGCCTCCTCCCTAGTCACCTGCCACTTCAGGCACCACTACATCCCTTGGAGGATGTTGTACTGCCAGTTTTGACACGATCCCCATGGAATCAGTCCGAAACCAGTGGTCCAACATCCCACGAGGGGTCCGGTCCGGGATAGTGAGAAAGTGCAGGCCAGGCTGAGGATCCCACTGGTGCATGAATCTGTGCACCGGGATTCTAGTATTAGCATAAAACCCCAATTTGATGTGCTAAGTAAACAATGTCTCTGTGATATTTCTTCCCAAGCACACAACCTCATTTTAATCACAAGAGAACATCAAATAAACCCAAACTAAAGACATTCCACAAAACACCAAACCAATTCTTTTAAAAAGCATAAAGGACATGAACAACAAATCCTTCCATGAGTATCTGTCACAGTTTGGCAAAGACAAAGGATACATGTCAATGAAATACAGTATGGTGTCTTGGATTGGATCTGGGCATTAGTGTAGAGTATGGCCTAACAGTGTCTACATTGAACTTACATCATTGTACCAATGTTAATGTCTCTGTTTTGATAATTCAAGATGTCACTACTCTCATGATAATGCAAGATATTATCATTAGATAAAGCTGGATGATGGATATTTGGAGTCTTTTTCTACTGTCCTTACAAGTTTTCTGAAAGCCTAAAAGTATTTCAAAATAAAAATAGAAAGCAAAATTCAAATAAAAGTATATGTAAAATGCCTTGCTTCTCCATGTAAGAAAACAAACTTAAAATGTCTTTTATGTCTAAAATTTTATATTGATAAGTGCAATTTTCCACATTGTGTTTTAAACCACCTTTCCCTAGTGCTTTGTTGTTAAAAGAAAAAAAGAAATAGGCTGAACAGTTGGCTTTCCACGTCATGCAAAATTCACTGGGGCTACTAAAACCTTAACCTTTAAATTTAGTCTTGGCTCATTTGCCTCCACATGCTAATAAGTAAGGCCTTTCTATTTGGGGAGTGGAAGTAGGATGGGGGTGTGAATAGAATTAGATTCTACTGTTCACGTTCCAACTTTAGGATCCTCCCTGAGGAATTTGGAACTCTTATAATGATAGAGTCATCACATCTGGGCCGTACCCTTACACTTTTTCTTAGTGACTCTGTAATCTCAGAATAATCATTTAACCTCTGTGGACTCAATTTCTCTAACGGCACAGCGGTAATGATTGTCTCACAGAGCAATTGCTATCACATCCTTGAACATCTCAAGTCTTCCACCAGCACTTATCCTATCGACACTTTGATGATTTCTCCTCTAAACAACTGGTACAGCGTCGAAGTTGACTGAGCTATACCCATAATTAGCCCTTATTCAATTCATTCCCTGTCTGTGATATAAAACAATCCATCCAAAACACAAATATAATCATTCTGTCCTCATTCAAACTTCCTTCCATGGTTGTAAGAGGAATACAAAACTTATCAAATGGCTGATGACCCTACAAGCTCAAACTTCCCTGTATTTCTCTAGGCCCACCACATGTAAGCACCACATGTAAACCCCAGCCACAGCATTCTTCTTTCAACTATGTGCACTTACCGTGAGCCCCACCAATACTTCTCAACACTGCTCTGTGTGCCTGAATTGCTATTTTTTTCCTCTGATTTTCTCCAATTTTGACTCTTCCCACCATACTTCAGCCCAGGTCACTTCACTTTTTTTTTTTTAATCACAATATAAATATTTATACTACTCTGTGCATCTATTCTTTAATACACAATTCAGTAGAAATTATACATGTATCTGTATAATAATATTTGATTACTGCCTATAACTTATTCTGTATGAAGCATATATGTAAGCTTTCTAAAAATAAGATTATTTTTATTTGGGGTTAATCAATGTTTAATAAAGTACTTGGCACATGTCAATACTTGAAAAACATTTGTTGTATTAATTATTAGTTAACATATTTGCCATGTGTGGAATACTAGATAAATGTGTATATTCTCACTATATCACCACCTAAAAAGTATCTTTGGTGTTTCTTATTTTTATTTTTTAAAATATATTTTATTGTGTTTTTTTTTACAGAGATGAGGGGAGAGGGATAGAGAGAAACATCGATCAGCTGCCTCCTGCACACCCCACACTAGGGATGTGCCCGCAACCAAGGTATATGCCCTTGACCGGAATCGAACCTGGGACCCTTGAGTCTGCAGGCCAACACTCTATCCACTGAGCCAAACCAGTTAGGGCTGGTCTTTATTTCAGAGTGTAAGAATAAGGCAAATTTAAACTGGAAACTCTGAAATTGTCTGAAAAGGTTAGGATCTTGGTAAATTTAGTAAATAGGATTGAAAGTAAATTACAGTAAATTTTCATTATGCTTCTTAGTTAATGCTCTATAAAGCTGACACCAACACTAAATTAACAAATATTGAGCCATGGCTCCTAGGAGATATAGAGGGTTAGGTTCCTGAGAGTCTCTGGTCATAGTATTTTCATCAAATGATCTATATGCAATCTTGTTTTATGTGTGTTTTTGTTTAAAAAACTGTATTTACTAGCTATTGTTTATTCATTAACATTGCACTCATGGCCAACAGCACTATCATTCATGCCGGAATGAAGCTTATCTAACAAATATATTTTCTATGTCAGGCACATCACAGCCTTCTTGCATTAAGGAACAGTAGACAGCACTTTAACACTATGCTTGGGGGTTATTTTAAATCCTAAATCACAATCAAAATATAATTTTAAAAAATGGAAAAACAGCACTAAATGAACTGCAAAAGGGATACTTGTTTACAGTCTGAGCTGAAATAAGAGGGCAGGATATTGCTTTGTTCACACTCAGCTGGGACCATGCCCATCAGGCAACTCACTGCTCTGTGCGTGTTACTCGGGTAGTGTGCTGCTCATATTGATTTTGGCTTTACAAATATAAAATCAGGGGAAATGAGGGTAACCTGTGTCTATTGCTTCAAGTTAATCTAAGGTGATTTCTCTTGTGTTTCTTCCTAAAAACTTGAAATTATCAAGTAGTCTGAGGAAGTTTAGAAACTTCCTTCTTTATTGAAAAAAATATACCTAATTCACTCTGAAAAATGATCTACTCTTTGAAATATGACTAACTCTATTGAATTGCTACCTTTCATAAAGATAGATTGAAGTAAAAATATTGTTTTTAGAAAACAAAATATGTTTCAGGCGGACAAGTCTATGATTCATCACCTGTATATCGCATTGTGTGGGTGCTACACAAGGTCAAATCTCCTCTGTCATCATAGATTTGACCTCCTTTAGATTGTATCCTCCCCCAATTTGCCTCTCATAATTACCATACTGTTGTCTGTGTCTATGAGTTTTTGTTGGTTTATTTGCCTTGCTTATTCATTTGTTTTTTCCAGTGTTTTATTAACCAATGTCACCTCAAATAAATTTAATAAAAACAGAAAGTAGTGCAGCCACTGTTGAAAAAGTATGGGTAATATCTCAAGTAAGATAGAAGATAGTTCTTTCTCTCCTTTCTTTCTCTTTCTTCCTTTCTCTTTCTTCTTCTTCTTCTTCTTCTTCTTCTTCTTCTTCTTCTTCTTCTTCTTCTTCTTCTTCTTCTTTTTCTTCTTCTTCTCTCTCCCTCTCTCTCTCTCTTTTTCTTTTTTTTCTTCTTTCAACCACTATGTATCAAATGTTTGATGTCAAGGTAATCAGAGAACTTGAGATCTACAATTCCAGACAGTACTCTGAGAAAATTATGCCTAATATTCTACCTCTGTATTTGTGTTATTTTTAGTTTACAAATATATTTGCTCAAATAACAATTCTATGAAAGGTATAAAGGATATGCCTTGAGGACTTAGCTAAAAACAATCTTGTGGTGTTACTGGAATAATAAGTAGAATCACATGAAATACTGATTTTAACTGTCTAGTTTCTATGTAGACCTAAATTATAGCATAAATTCATTTGATAAAGAGAAAACAAAATATATGATAAAAGGTATTACATTATTACATACTCATAGAGTACACAATAATTTCTTAAGTATATCTTAAGCATTTTTTAAAGTTTTAATTTTACCTTTAGGTTGCTTCCCAACAAATAGAGGTGAAAAGTAGGGAGAGGTAGGATAGGGTAGAGGAGGATACATGGTGATGGAAGGAGACTTGACTCGGAGTGGTAAATGCACAATACAACATGCTGATGATGTACTGTAGAATTGTATACCTTTAGCCTATATGATTGTATTAACCAATGCCACCCTCATAAATTCAAAGTCTGCCATACTTCCACATACACTCACTTCTGGTAAGGTTGAAATGTGAGTCAGTGAGAAGGACGTGTCAAAGGATGGCTGCAACAAAGGCACAGTCACAAACCACTCTGGTGGGTCAGGAAGGGGATAAAGAAAATTGCTGCTTTATTCCCAAACTGATGTCAGATGGCACCAGCTAAAAGATGACTAAAAGTTTTGTACTTTAAATGTATGCAAATAGTTTCTGTGTAATGTACATTTTATTATTAGATCTTACATGTGATATAGGTTATACATATACTGTGCCATTTATTTTTTTCATTTAAATCTTATTTCACTTAACTGAATGCCATTATTCTATAATACATGTTATGATTTATAGTAGTACTAGAGGCCCATTGCAGAAAGATTCCTGTGAGAATAGGGCTTCCTGAGCCAGAGCAAAGCAGAGAAGCGAGCAAAGCCCACAAAGGCAGGCTACGCTCCCTTCTCCGCTGCCTCGCTTCCTCCCATCTCTGCTGCCTCAGCCCCCTCCCTTCTCTGCCGTTTTGCTCCCTCCCATCTCCATAGTCTCTGCTGCCTCGCTCCCTCTCATCTCTGCTGCCCTGGTTCCTTGCTTTCTCTGCTGCCTTGCTCCCTCCTGTCTCCCCTGCCTCGATCCCTCCCACCTCCCCTAGCTTGCTCCCTCCTGTCTCTGCTCCCTCCCATCTCTGCTGCTTGGCTCCCTTCTGCAGCACTTGGCTTCCTTCTAGGCTGTCTTCAGTCCTCACTCCGCGCCTGTGTATACAAATTAACCACCATCTTGACTGGGTTAATTTTGATATAGTTGCTCTGATTGGCTGGGGGTGTGGCTTGGCTGGGGACATGGCTTATGTGTCTCGGAGTGATGGTTAATTTGCATATTACTCTTTTATTAGATTAGATAGTCATTTTTAAAGACAAGCAATGACCACAAAATTTCCTCATGCAGTTAAAACCATGCCAGTTCAACATATTTTTTCTAAAAATTGTTCATTTTCAACAGAGATTTCTGTGCCTGTTAGATAAAGAAGCAAACAAACTTGCAGGTTAACACACAGTTCTATTAAATACAATTTTGTATCAAAATTGTAAAATACATCATATTTTTATTTCAGAAAACAAAAATAACATTGTTCATTAGGGAATGTTTGAGTGAGAATATATGTGTTTAACACCTGAAAATGAAAGACACCATAAGATAATACCACATATTTGGCATTCGACAGCAAATAGCATCAGATCATAAAAACATGGCCAAAAATACAATTTGAAGCAATAGATGTTTTAGGTTGTGCTTATGTTCACATTGCACCGATACTACAACTAAAGACCTTATACAATTAGACAGCATCATGAGTTTGCCTAGAGAGGAGTAGAAACACTTTAAGCATCCGAGCCAAGGTCAAATAATGTGTACTTTTACACTTTTAGTCCTTATTCTATTTGCACTACCTTTCCCTGACCTACGCAATTTCTTTGGATCTTAGTGACTGTGGGGAGGAATTGATTTTTACCAAGACTTCTAATACAGGCGGTCTTCTATTCATTTAAATCAGTGTTTTGTTTCACCTTGTTGGGGTGAGAGAGGGAGATTAGAGAAGAAAAGGAGTTAAGAGCACAGTTGAAATTGTTTTGCATTTGTTTGTTGCTCTTGGAACTTCTTATAATGATCTATGTCTTCTTATGTTTGCTCTCTCTCTCTCTTTTCTTTTTCTCTCTCTCTCTCTCTTTCTCCACAAGGAATGTACATACTTTATTCCATATTCTTTGCCATTAAAAATAATGACAAAAAGGTGACAAATTTCTTTAAAATAGTATCTGCTAGAATTCTTTTGCCATAGACTTAAAGCTGTTGGAGGTAAGTTCTAGGTCCAGTGTTTAGCTGACTGCATAAGCTGAGTAAATGTTAATGAGGCAAGTAACAGCCTGAAGGCAACTCCTGGAAGCAGTAACTTCATGTCTTCACTGGCAGAGCAGAACTTGGAGGGTGACTTTGCACACACTCAAATAGACCTGCCTCATCGGATGTTAAAGAACAGCCACCTCACTGCTACCTTCCGCTAAAGGAGAAGCTGAGTCTGCGAGGCAAACCCTACATTTATATCAACCTTCTGATGTTTGTGAGAAGCTATGTTTATATGCCTACATTGTACACATATGCAGAAAAGCCAAAAAAGATTTTAGGTTTTGGCTCATGTAGATCATAGTTGAAACATAGATATATAGGCAGCCTATAATACACTTAAAGTGTTGAAAATAATGGCACAAGAGTCACAGATCTGGAAAAGTGCAGAAATCAAAACTCAATGAAGTATATAAATCAAAAACATGAACAAAATTACTTCTGTAATAGAATTTTTTTAGAAAGTGGTAAAATGCTGATGTTGCACAGTGATGAGACAATCAAAGTGAATTTCAGAATTGTACACTATAGGTATTTACACAAAAAGTCAACAAGTAATGTTTAGGTGTGTGTGTGTCTATTCAAATGCCTATTGATTAAAGATATTTCAGATCTCTGGCTGCTAATCAAACGTGATGAAACATAATCAGTAATAGCTCTGAGGAATGAGTAGATAAAGTCCCATCTGCGTACATGGACAGATTCTTAGCCATAAATTGGATTAGTTTTTTCCATTATGAAAACATTATTTTGGTTTTCTAGAAATTAATTCTAAATTTTAGATTTAAAATTTAACCCAGTTATTTATATTTGAGGATCATGAAAAAAACTATAAAACAGTTTTACACAACAACAACATTGCACAAGGTAGAAGAAAACAAAGACACAGAATTTAGGAAGGATTAGATAGTGTGTAGTGTCTGTGAAAGTGGTAAAAAGAAATCCTCAGTTCTCTACTTGTGTAGTCTGTTAAGAGAGGAAATGTAGTTAGAACTTTCCAAATCCATCATCGTTTGTCTCAAAGATGATGGAGGAGTGACTTCCTTTCCTTAAGCCACCCTATTTAATGTAATAATTATCTTACATTCTTCTGATACTCCTCTCACTAGTCTGCTCAAGAAGTCACTGAGTGTTTAGAATAGAAATACAAGCAGTTGACTAAATATTGGACAGTGCCCCCATGATGGTAACTAGGAGTATGAAGTATATTGGTGACTTGATCTTATTGTCAACTAATTATTTTTATTACATGTTAAAAACAACAACAATAACAACACCAACACTTTAGCCAGTATTGACAATTGCTTCATCATACTACAAGAGTCACTGAAGAGTATTGAAATATTATGTGTAGTAAATAACATTATACTGCAGGCATCTGTAGTAAGACACATAGAGCGTATGTTTCATGAGTAATATGTTTTTATATCTGGCTCCTCCACTAGTTCATGAGTTTCTTGAGGATTTTGCCACTCACTCTCAACCTCTAGCTCAGCATCTCATGCACAGAAGGTGCCTAATATTTGCTAAGTGAATGAAAGTGAACAATGAAGTCCACATGTACATTTACTATAAATTTACTTAAAAAAAAAACACAACTTTGTTCAGTAACCTGTGTTTTTCATTCAATTAAAGAACAGGAAATCTAAAGTAAATCTTACAATGCAACTATTCCATTAATATCAGCTTTTTAAATATGCTCTATTTTCTTAAGCTTAACATTATAAATTCTTATGCAATTTGGAAATTTGTTATTCAACTATGATCTCTTATTATTGAAAAGGTTATCAAATATTTACTGCATATATAAATAACAAAGTTGAGTCTTCTTTATTCTTATAGTGGTAATGAGCAAAATCACTGAACTAAGAAAAAAAACCTTGAAAATTCAAATGTAGATGTAAGGTTCCATGTAATGATTACAGAATATTTATTAGAAATTAAAAACTAATATTAGATAAAATCACAATTGTCCATAATTTATTATTCCAATGCTACATAACTCTGTGATTAGTGCTGCTTGTCTTTCATTACTCTAAAAAATATACCAGTAAGATTTGATTATAATAATAGCTTAAGAAAATAAGATTTAAAAATGAATAATCTTTTAGATTTTTCGAAAAAGATTCTGTGATTCTTTGCTCATCTCTAAGTTCATATTGAGTACCTTATACTATAGACATTGAACTAACAACATGCAAAGTTGTTAAACTCTAGCAATAAAACTTTCCATTTTTAATGGAATTTAAAGCAGTTTTTCCCCTATTTAAACTAGAAGAATGTTAAAAAAAAATACTTGAAGTTTTCTCACTTTGTAGCTAATTCCTATCTGAATTTTTAAAAAATATATTTTATTGATTTTTTTTACAGAGAGGAAGGGAAAAGGATAGAGAGTTAGAAACATCGATTAGAGAGAAACATTGATCAGCTGCCTCCTGCACACCCCCTACTGGCGATTTGCACGCAACCAAGGTGCATGCCCTTGACTGGAATGAAACCTGAGAACTTTCAGTCCACAGGCCAATGTTCTATCCACTGAGCCAAACTGGTTAGGGCTCATCTGAATTTTTAAAAAGAAATAGTATTTAACTTAATACATTATGACCTTTTTCTAGTAATTTGCAATATTATTCCTTAGGGGAATATTGTCATACTTCCTGGTAAGAGATTTCCTATGTTAATGCTACCCTTTTATGGTCAAAATCTGTACTCAGTCAATGATAGCAAACTAAAAATGGTCAGATATTCAGCATAAACAACAATGAAAAGTCATAGTTTTGTCATAATCTTTCAATATACTTTAAAGCAGTTCTATCTATTTTAATCTATCATTATGTATGTCTACTTACAGATGCAGCTATTGGGGCATGTAGTTTCTACAGAGTAGGATGCAATCATGCTATTATTTAAAATTTCAATTTGAGCCTTATTCTGTATTAACAAAATTAGTAAAACCCTTTTAAATATTATTAATATTGTATATTTAATACTTTTCTTCCATCAATTGTCATCAGTTTGTTGTTTTACCATCACCAGAGGACATTTGCACTGATTTTTAGAGAGGTCAAAACAAAGAGAAAGAAAGAGAGAGAGAGAGAGAGAGAGAGAGAGAGAGAGAGAGAGAGAGAGAGAGAGAGAGAGAGAGAGAGAAACATTGATTGGCTCTCTCCTGCACACACCCAGACCGGGGCGGGGCTGGGGATGAAACCTGCAATCCAGGCATATGCCCCGCCTGGGAACTGAATCCCTGACCTTTCCATGTATAAGACGACACTCCTACCAAAGGAGCCACAGCAGTCATGGCGTCTGTTTTATAAGAAAGTTCACATTGGACCATATGCCCATTAAACATAAATATTCTCTATAGGAGTCATCCTTTTAGTTCTGCAATGAGAAAGTCATCTTTAAAAGAACAAAAGAGATTGAGTCTTTTAAATAATCAAGGAATTTAGTGCAGCCAAAATTAATAACCTTGTCTACTATTAATATTATCTTAGTTTAGCCCTGAACTGGTTTGGCTCAGTGGATAGAGCATCAGCCTGCAGACTCAAGGGTTCCAGGTTCGATTCCAGTCAAGGGCATGTACCTTGGTTGCGGGCACGTCCCCAGTGGGGGTATGCAAGAGGCAGCTGATCGGTGCTTCTCGCTCATCGTTTCTAACTCTCTATCCCTCTCCCTTCCTCTATGTAAAAAATCAATAAAAATATATTTTAAAAAATATTATCTTAGTTTAATAAGATGATATAGTCTAAACAAAATAAGTGCCAGCATATTATATTTACTTTGGGCAAAATCCGCATTCTAGGTTAAACAATTTAAAGGTAAAAAATCATATGAATGGGAGAAAAACAGAACTTGTTCAAAACAGGTTTAAGAACAGCAGTTACCCATAAAGCTGTCAAATAGCTGTGGTAACTAGAGTAATTTATTCTAAAATTTAATTTAATCTTGACCCCTGTCACATGTTAATACAGCATGAAGAATAGGGGATAAAAAACTGGCTTATTAATGAATTAGAGATATAATGTGACATTGTTTTTTGCCACATTCTTTGAAATATCTTAATATTGGAATTAGCAGAGCCTAGACAGTTTCAATATGTAATTATGCCTGTCCATATCTTGCTAGTTAGTGCTGTGATTAAGAGACATTTAATTTTTAATTATGCCATGGATGGCGGGTTGATTTTTGATTCGGGAGAACTCTGGACATTAACTCTGTGACATGGGTTGTAATTTGTCTGCTAGGAAAGCTTCTAATGGAGACTTTTAGCAGAAAGACAAACGAGTTAAGGGGAGGGGCCGTTGCTTGGATGATAATCTCCACTGTTTCGGTGATTTATCTGGTCAAAATACTTGCATCGCAAATAAGGTTACTGCGCTTTGTTTAGTCTTGTGTTGACAGGGCAGCGTCGTGACTTATTTCATTCTCTAATCTCTCGTGTGTTTCCCATTTCTCATCCCTCCACCAAAGGCATACATACATACATATGCTAAATTACTAACAATGATGCGCACTGCCAATTTCTTCGTTTTATACTCCCCTGACAAAAGTTACCCGTAGCCACCAGACAGGAGTTTATAGAAGGAAAGAAAACGACTTTTCTGTTTAGAGAAATAAAGGTGGACTCCCCTCTTGGGCGATAGTCCCCCCTTTCCTTTGGTAGTGATATTTCTTAGCCTGTAATTCTCCATTTTCCCTCCTCTTGCAATTATCAATGAAAGTGGAATTATTAAATTTGGGTGAAAACCAAACAATGTTCCAAAACCATGCTTGGAAAAAGATAGTCACTTCAGCCTGCGAAGTTGACCTGCAATCCGTGGGAAAGGTGCTGAAGCGCGGGGGCGTGCCTTCTGATTTTCATTCCTCTGACAATGCCAGGCAGGCGGCGGAATAGCCATGGGAACACAGAGCTAAGCGGGAGATTGCCAGGCTGTACAGATCTCATTCACCTAAGTCACTCAAAACAAGCAGACACATATGGCACATAAGAACTTTTTTTAATGGAACACTTTAAAAAAAAAAGCCCTAGCTGGTTTGCCTCATTGAATAGAGCATCGGCCTGAGGACTGAAGGGTCCCAGGTTCGATTCCGGTCAAGGGCGTGTACCTTGGTTGCGGGCACATCCCCAGTGGGGAGTGTGCAGGAGGCAGCTGATCAATGCTTCTCTCTCATCAATGTTTCTAACTCTCTATCCCTCTCCCTTCCTCTCTGTAAAAAATTAATAAAATATATTAAAAAATAAAAATATATATTAAAAAAAAGCCTCACCGAAGGATATGTTTTCATTGATTTTAGATAGAGAGGAAAAGAGAGAGAGAGGTTGCTGTCTGTATGCGTCCCACCCAAAGATTCAACCTACAACTTAAGTACTGGGAGCTAAACCTGCAAATTTTGGTCTATGGGATGAAGCTCCAACCAACGGAGCCGCCAGCTAGGGCAGGAACACTCTTTTTTCTCATGTCATCAGGGCTCTCTGTTGCAAAGACGTTGAAAAGGAGTAAGCAGCAATTTAAAAGAGAACGCTGCTTTACTCACTTTGGAGAGTCTGTGATGCCTCTCTAGCGCTTTCCAAGAAAGGGATTTTTCTCCTGAAGGTGGCGGGTAATATGCTGTAATCCACTGACCAGAGCCGCCAGCTGCCCATCGCCTTTTGCCAAAGCCCAGAGGAGATGCAGTGATGGGCTTGTCCAACAGCCACTGGCTGACCAACACACTAAGCTGAAATGTAGAGACAGGAAGCTCTTAGAAGCATGAACTAACCTTAAAAGAGCCTCACAATATCACAGTGTAGAAGGTTTACCGATGGGCATGCACATGGGAACTTTCCCTTGGGCCACACAAAGGAAGATGTGGACATTTGCAAGGAGCGTTCTGCTATGTGTCTGTTTAGACCCGACTTGTGTTTTCCTCTTCTGGTTCCTCAGAACTCATTGTCAGTGTCTCTCGTGAGTCTCATTCAGAGGACCACCCTCATCCACCATCAAAAAATCTTCATCTCCACACAGAAAACTCACCTCTCCCCACCTCGCCTCCTTCCTGGGTTTTGAAATGCCCAGCAATTCTTCCTGATACCATGAGCATCTGCCGAGTCCTCCTTAGGGACTCTAGTTCATGCAAAGTACAGTGTGGGTGAGCCAGTGCCTGTTCAACCCCTCACCCCCACCCCAAAGGTGTGAGTTACCTGTAAAAATGAACCCATTCATCCTGTCAGTAAGCGCACATTCCTCCTGTAAGAATGCAAGAAGCGAGTCATTGTATCCTCTTACTTTCTGTCTGTTGTAAACCTCCTTACCTTTAGGAAGGGGGGTATTTGGCTCCCTTTTGGCAATCCCGGGACCTACTGCAGCAGGAGATCTGGAATGGTATTTAAATGACAACAGTTTTGTTTCTGTCACCCATATATTTTAGTAAAAATGTGCTCTTTCTTCCATGAATGGATGCACTCAGTTTCTAGCTAGACATCTCTTTCTTATTATGCAATTTGTTTGATTAAAAAATAGCATATATATCTGTAATACTTTCAAGAATAAAGATTGAAAAAGTAGCATGCAGATTCTTTGGCTGCCAGATATTAAATAAATGAAACCAAATCTTTACGTTTCCATGGCATGTATTTGACTTGTTGGGAGATACGAGAAATACTTGTCACCCCAGTTTCCTTTCTTTGGAAACCCAGATAGGATGAACCACATGTCTAAGAGACAAATTCATAGATTTCTGTGGAAATGCAGCTGTAGATGTCATCATGAGTAGGGACTTTTATAGTGCCATAAAATTTCAGTGTCACTATAAATTTATGCTGCTGAAAATGTCGACATTTATAGCAACTTCTACAAGGACATTTTGAAATGATACTAAAACTTGATGCAGCAATTTTTATTTAGTTAAAAAGTAAGATTATAGAACAAAACATTTACTCTAATTTTTGAAACTGTCAATATGGATGTTTAATTTTTAAAATTGTCAAATCATATCACGGTTTGATGGGCACTTAAAAATCAGATCACTCAAAATTAAAAAGCATGAAAGCATGTTCATGTATTATTCAAATTAACAGTTAATTGCTGCATATAATTAATATTCATTTACAATGAATTTAATACAGACTTTTAATACCTGATAAAAATATTGATATGCAAACATATGGTGGCGCTTATTTTAAAATTATAGATAATCAGATTTATATCGGTAATCGATTTTTGCTCATTTCATATCCCACAGCAAGCACAATTACTATTTTGATTAATACAAAGAAGAAAAAAGTTTTGTAATAAGATTGTCTAAATCTACCAATTTATGCAGAATGATTTTTCCCTTTAACAATAGAAGTTCTTTTGCAGTGAGGAATAGTAAACTCATTAAAGTGTCTATTTTGGGGAACTTTAGAAAAACCAAAGGAACTTCATATTCAAACCTAATGTCTAAATCACAAAAGCTGCTGTGAACATACAAGGCATATTTTGACATTGCTGTTTGTGGGTGGGAAACTTTGGCAAAGACTTAGAAAGTTCCATCAGAACCTCTCTCTCTCTCTTTTTATTTTCCCTAACTGGACACCCACCAGGAGGCTCAGCCTTATCCTGGCAAAAATCCTGTCTTTAGAATTAGGGAATGATAGCGTTTACTGGCCCCTGGCTGAGACATCATGCATAGGACCTACTCAGGAAATACAGCTATGTGCGCAAGTCCTGACACAGAGTACTCACCTTTAACTAAGTTATGGTACTTGGCTAATTTTTTTGTTCCAAAGTTTCTATCTTGAAAATGTGCTGTGGTGAAGTTTCAGGGATGGTTCATGTAGCTAGCATGACTGGACCACAAACCTTTTACATAATTTTACAAAAGTTACAGATATATTTTTACATACTTTTTTTGGCAGCCTCATATTTGAATATGTTCAGAAGTGATCTGTCAAATAAGTAAGTACCTTGCCTGTAGGGATAAAGAATTTCATGTTGGAGGACAAGAACTAAGAATTTACAGAATTGCGCAGACTTCCAGCAACTAATTGTTATCTTTCTACACAATAGAAAGAAATCAAGAATTGATACTTTCAGGAACATGGAAGAGACACGCTTTTCTTTATTTCTGTTACTAAGTATAACTAAAAACTGTGGATGGTGTATATAAAACAAAAATAGAAAGACTTCCAAAGTTAGAGTGACGCATGCAGACTGGCGTGGCTGGCAGGACTCAGTGGTTTGAGGACCCACCTATAAACCAGGAGGTCACAGTTCAATTCCTGGTCAAGGGCACATGCCAGTATTGAAGGCTCAATCCCTAGTGTGGGGCATACAGGAGGCAGCCATCAATGATTCTCTCTTATATTGATGTTTCTCTCTCTCTCTCTCTCTCTCTCTCTCTCTCTCTCTCTCGCCCTTCCTCTCTGAAATCAATAAAAATATATTTAAAAAACAGAAAGCAAACTGGCCAGGGACCTTGGTACACAAGAAACAACATGGTAGTGAGTTCGCTGAGATACCTCCCTCTTTATTATGAACTAGAGGTCTGGTGCACAAAATTCATGCACTCAGGGGTGGTGGGGGAGTCCCTGAGCCCAGCCCAAGCCCTCTTGCACTCTAGGAGCCCTCAGGGGATGTCTGACTGACAGTATGGGGAGCAGGCCTAAGCCAGCAGTTGAACATCCTTAGCGCTGCTGAGGAGTATAATATGGATGTTTAGGAGAGGCTCCTGCCACTGCTGCTGTGTTCACCAGCCATGAACCTGGCTTCTGGCTGAGCGGTGCTCCCCCTGTGGGAGTGCACTGACCACCAGGGGCAAGCTCCTACAATAAGTGTCTGCCCTCTGGTGGTCAGTACATGTCATAGTTAACAGTCGTTCCACTGTCAGGCGAAAATCAGCTCTTTGACTTCCCCTGAGGTGCCCCAGATTGCAAGAGGGCACAAGCTAGGCCGAGGAACCCCACCAGTTCATGACTGAGGCCAGAGAGGGATGTGGGAGATTGGCCAACAGGGGAAGGACTGCAGGAGGGCTCCAGGGCATGTTCAGCCTCTCTTGCTCAGTCTTGATTGTCTGGACCCTAGCAGCAGGCTAACCTACCAGTCAGAGCGTCTGCCCCCAGTGGTCAGTGTACATCATAGCAAGCAGTTGAGCAGCCTTAGCATATCATTAGCATATTATATTGTGAATGATTGAATGGAGGACCAGACGACCAAACAGTTAGCATATTAGGCTTTTATCATAAAAGAATTGGGCTAGATGAAGGTGTCCACCTGGAATTGTCAGGAGTGTAGAAAAATATAAAGTTCCCATAAAAGCCCATTTTTTCTAACTAAAAGACTAGAAAAGAGAAGCCTAGCAAGACAGGAAACATTTTTATAAAAACGTATCTTTATTGTTGAAAGTATTACAAATGTCCCCTTTTCATCTCCACCCCACTCTCACCCCATCTCAAGCCTTTACTGCACTATTATTTGTGTCCATGGATTATGTATATCCTATCTAATAAAAGAGTAATATGCAAATTAGGCATCACTCCATCATAAAGATGGCCGCCCCCCTAGCCACAAGATGGGAGCGCACAGTCCGGCTCAGCCCTGCCACTGAAGTGATCAGGCCTGTTAGCCAGACAGTTGGAGGGGGAGGCAGGGGGCCCAAGAGGCTCCTGCCTCCCCCGCCAACTGTCAGGCGATCAAAGGGGATAGAGGCCGCAGGTATGGGCAAGGGCAGAGCCGAAGATCGCAAGGGCAGGAGCGGAGCCTGCATTCGCAGAGGTCTGGGCATGGGTGGAGCTGGCAATGCAGGGATCTGGGAGTCCTCTGCCTAGGCCTGTAGCCTTGGCCAGAGGCTTTCAGTGGGGCAAGGGCAGAGCCAGCAAAGGCAAGGGCCAGGATCAGAGCCGGTGATCTCACAGGCCTGGGCTCTGTGAAGCTGGCGATTGGAGGGGCTTGGGGGTCCCTTGCCCAGGCCTGCATCCTCAGCCAGAGGTTACAGGCCTGGGAAGGGATGGAGCTTGGCTTGGAGGGGCAGGGGTGGAGCCAGTGATCAGAGTGAACTACATAGGAAACACCTTTTCTGACAGCTCATTGGCTAAGCTTCCTATATGCCATTGGTAATATTCTTAGTAACCTGGGTAATAAGAATCCAAATAGACAATCTAGGGTTTTCCATCACACTCCTGGAGAAAAAAAATGAAGGTCCACTGCTGGAGGGCTAAGAAATGTCATATCTTGCCCTAGCTGGTTTGGTTCACTGGATAGAGCATCGGCCTGTGGACTCAAGGGTCCCAGGTTCGATTCCAGTCAAGGGCATGTACCTTAGTTGCAGGCACATCCCTGGTTGAGGGTGTGCAGGAGGCAGCTGATCAATGTTTCTCTCTCATCGATGTTTCTAACTCTCTATCCCTCTCCCTTCTTCTCTGATAAAATATCAATAAGATATGTTAAAAAAAGAAAAAAAAGAAATGTCATATCTTGCCCTAGCTGGTTTGGCTCAGTGCATAATGCCTCAGTCTGCTGATTGCAGGGTCTGGGTTCAATTCTGATCAAGGGCATGAACCTAGGTTGCAGGCTCCTCCCTGGACGGGGCCCAGGTCAGGGCATATGCAGGAGGCAACTAATCAGTGTTCTTCTCACTTTGATGTTTCTCTCTGTTTTTCTCTTCTCTTCCACATTCTCTAAAAATCAATGGAAACATATCCTTAGGTGAGGATTAAAAAAAAAAAGAAAGAAAGGTCATATCCTATGAAAGACACATCTTGAAAATACCTAAAGAAAGTTGTCATTTTTTCATGGTGAAAGGACTGGAGTCCGTGTTGATGAAAACACCTTGGTGGCTGTGGTGACTGGCAGTGGCTGTAGCAGCAGGGTGATGGGGCTGGTGGCTTCCCCTGATTAGCCTGGTCGCCTCCCACAAAGGGAGGCCAGACCGTGGCTTAGGCCCGCTCCCCAAGGAGAGAAGGGAGCGGGCCTAAGCTGTCAGTAGGACACTCCCTGAGGGCTCCCAATATGTGAGAGGGGGCAGGCTGGGCTGAGGAACCATGTCCCAGTTAATATATATAAAAGCCTCAAGAGTTTGACTGAAAATTCAATTGCTCGCTATGACATGTGCTGACCACTATGGGGTGGTTCAGAACAAAGGAAGGCTCTAGCTGGCAGCCAGAAGCCAGGGAAGGGAGACCCCAGCCAGCAGCCAGAAGGCCCCATTTGGCCTTGATCATCTTTGAGACCTATGCATAAATTTTGTGCACTGGGCCTCTAGTAAGCATATAAATTCTTTGGTTAATCTCTTCCTGCCCCTCTTCTACCCCTTTCCTCTGAGATTCCTCAGTTTTTTGCATGCTTTCATGTGTCAGGACCTGTTTAGTTTGTCAGTTTATTTTTTCATAAGATTCCACATATAAGTAAGATCATGTGATATTTATTTCTCTGACTGGCATATTTCATTTAGCATAACAATCTCCAGGTTCACCCATGCTGTTGAAAAAGGTAGCATTCCTTCTTTTTTATACCCTCATAGTAATCTATTGTGCAAATGTGCCACAGTTGTCTATCCACTCATCTACTGATAGGCTGGTTCCAGATCTTGACTAGCCTATATAATAAAAAGCTAATATGAAAATTGACCAAACAGCAGAACAACCAGTCACTACGATGCACACTGACCACCAGGGGCAGACATTCAACCCAGGAGCTTACCCCTGGTGGTCAGTGCACTCCCACAGGGGGAGTGCCGCTCAGCCAGAAGCCCTGAGCCAGGCTGACAGCTGGCAAGTGCACTGGCAGTGATGGGAGCCTCTCCTGCTTCTGTGGCAGTCAGATATTCCCTGAGGGCTCCTGGACGGCAAGAGGACTTAGGCCGGGCTGAGGGACCTCACCCATGGGTGCACAAATGTTGTGCACCAGGCCTCTAATTGTAAATAATGCTGCTGTGAACATAGGGGTGCATATACTCTTGCTATTTAGTGTTTTTAGATTCTTTTTACTTTAATTTTCAGATTAGACTGACTTGAACATCCAGAACAATGGTATATCCAAGTGATGATAGTAAAAATACTTTTTGTTTCTAATTTTAGAAGGAAAGCTCACCATGGAGTATGTGTTAGCTGTATATGTTTTGCAGATAACCTTTATCAAATTAAAGAAATTCCCTTTTTTCTAGGTTATTGATTTTTTTAAACCATGAGTGAGTGTTAGATTTTGTCAAATGCTTTATCTGCATCTAATTAATTGAATGAGTTATCAAGAATCTGGGAACTTTTCTGCATACAAGAGATATTTAGCTGGTAGAGAACCTCAAAGCATATCTTGAGACTGCAGATGATTTCTTATAATCAAAGCCATATATTTGCATAATGTGGTTAGGCATTAATTCTGTTTTCAGCCCTATCAGAAGAGGTGGAACTTTTTTTTTGATCATTCTGATTACATTTATATTTGTATTAGGATTTCTGGGGTTGCTTAAATCAAAACTAAAAAATAGTTAGTCATTAATAAAGGATGACATATTCATATTCATCTATGCTAACAAGGAACAGAATAATTCCTTTCATTACTTACTGATCTTAAACAGTTTCATCTCATTGAGGAACTTATTTACAACATTATGGTTGGAACATTTTTGTTTATATTTAAAATTATTAAATACTAGGGGCCTGGTGCACAAAAATTTGTACACCTGGGAGGTTCCTCAGCCCGGCCTGTGATTTCTCACAGTCTGGGGCCCCTCGGGAGATGTCCACCTGCTGGCATGCCTGGTCAGCCTGGGTGAAGGGCTGATGGCTGTTTGCAGGCTGGCCAAGCCCCCCCAGTGGGATCCCTCACCCCACTGGTGTGTCGCCAGCCTGGGTGCTGGCTTGAGGGCCGTTTTCAGGCTTTCAGGTTGCCCACAGCTCCCACTGACCCAAAGTCCCAGTAAGGCTGGCTGGAAGCAGGTTTCTGGGGTTTATTTATCTTCTATAATTGATACACAGTTCCTTTAAGCCGAGGCCTAGGCAGGTAATGAAGCTTCTGTTTGCTTCAACTCTGTGGCTTCTATAATTGAAAGAATGTTGCTTTAGTAGACTCTAGGCAGGCAGTTTCATCCATTGCTGGTGCAAGACTCTAGGCAGACAGTTTCATCCATTGCTGGTGCTTCAGCTCGGAGGTTTCTATAAATGTAACAATGTTGCAAATATGTTGCCTGGAGCACAGAGAGGCCAAGCTGGTTGGGAGACAGTTTACTCCTGGTGCAACAGAAGCCTGCTATTTACTCTAGCTCCGTGACTGCCAGCCTCCATCTTGGCTGGGTTAATTTGCATACAGCTGCTCTGATTGGCTGGTGGGCATGGCTTAGGCATCCCAGGGAAATGGTCAATTTCAATATTACTCTTTTATTAGATTAGACTACAGTACTATCTTATATTTATACTAGAGGCCCGGTGCATGAAATTCACCAGGTGGAAGGGGAGAGTGTCCTTCAGTCCAGCCTGTGGCCTTCTTGCAGTCTGGGACCACTCAGGCGATGTCCACCTGCCAGCTTATGCCTGATATGCAAGCCAGCAATCAGACATTTCTCTTGCAGTCTGGGGCTCTCGCAGTCTGGGACCCCTCACTTTTTACTGCCTGCCTGCAGTAGAGGCATGAGAGGCTCCCACCACCATTGCTGCACTCATCAGCTGTGAGCTTGGCTTCTGGCTGAGTGTCACTCCCTTTGTGGGAGTGCACTCATCACTAGAGTGCAGCTCCTACATTGAGCATCTGCCTCCTATTGGTCAGTGCATGTCATAGCAACTGGTCATTCCGCTGGTCATTTGGCCCGTCAGTTGATTTGCATATTAGGGTTTTATTATATTGTATATCCATCCACATGGTTATGGTTTTATGGCAAATAATACTGGGTTTTTATGTGTGACTATGACATTTTGTTTTAAAATAAAATTTTTGGCATTACTGTGAATAGATGTAAAGAAAATAAGTTAGTTAAAAAGGGTGCATGTTATAAGGAAAGTGGTGCTAGATATGGCAAGATTTTAAAAAATGATGTGAAAAATTACCTAAGTTTGGAAAACAATGTTTTAGTGTGAGAAAAAATAAATGTTGGTGGTGGCCTTAATGATTAATCAATAATAGTAACATTAAATGTTGCTGAGCGAAGCAGTGGATTAAAAAATGACCTAATGTAGATAGAATGTAGGTTGAGTAGTATAACGATAAAAGCAAATGTATATAAAGATACACACACTAAATGGAATCAAATAGCTCTTCAGTTAACAACGTAATTTGAACATTTTTCTGTGTCCAAACATATAAAATCTTGTCTTTGTATCCCCTCTTTAGATCTCAGGTGCAGGATGTTGACTTTGTCACATTCTTCAGCTCATGTCATATCTTCATCAGTATGAAAAGTTTTCTGCATTTTTAAATATTTCCCCTGTATCTTCAGTTTTAACAGAATCACAACTCCTCCCCATGTAACATTTATTTTAATGTATTTTAAATTTGTCTGTGGTTATGTACATAACTATGTAGGATAAATAGCTTTATGTCATATATTTATGCACTTTATCACTTACAAAAATTATATTTGTTGTAGATTGTATGTGCTTAGTTTTTATTCACAGAGCACTAAATTTTTAATTTTAATTGAATTTACAATTTTTAATTATTTCTGCTTCTAAATGCTTTATAGCAATTCATTTTTTCTCAAAATATTGAAACATGAATAAGATCTTTGCATGTGATGTTCACCACATATGTCATTTTAAAACCAGTATTTCCTTTGAAAATTATAGAAATTCTAGAAGTAAAATTAGGGTTTTAAAAACTTTAAAGTATAATATTTGTACCATTAAACTAACTAACTATGGGTTGCCCTGAGGATTAAGAGTCTTAAAATTATTGTTTTGATACATATATAATTCAAATGTTAGTCTTTTCTATAGTCAGTTAACATGTGAATAAATTTATTTAATATATAAGTTTTATATAAATTATTTACTCATAATGAGAGTAATACTTTTTAATTAAACACTTTTTATATTTCTTGGACTTGAAATGCTTCTGGTGCTCAGAAGACTTCTTAGAAAGAATGAATATTACTAAGTGTGCTTCTCAGTACTGTTTCTTTTTCTCTGTGAAGTAAATTGGTTTATAGAAACCACAGAGTCTTAATGCAAATTGTATTTGTGTTAAGAAGAAATATTTAATGTACACAATTTAAAACAGTGTTCAAAAACAATTAAAGTGATAACATGTAGACCATTGCAGGCAGTAAACTAATTTTTTCTTATAATTAGTCTCCTTTCTTCATTTATATACACTTAGTGTGTATTACTTATTTGACAATTGAGCATAGAGAGAAATTTGCATTTTATAGTATAACATAAAATGAATTTGTATTAACATTACTGTTCCATATAAATAAATTATTAACTGAGTTATTAAGCTATTGTATCTTTTTTGTCTGAAGTCACTGGCTTTAGAGTCTAGACTTTAGATTGTAGTTCACAAACTTCAGCCTATTGCAATTTTGTCTACTGAATTGATTGGCTCCTATCAATTGTTCAAATTGAGATAACCATATTATGTGTCTGTATGTTAATTTTTCCATCTAAAAAATGGGGGAGGTAATAATATTTTCCTCAGAGAACTGAAAAGATGTTATAATAATGCCCAATACATGGTATGAACACACCAAACTAATAAGTATTGTTAAAATTGTGAATAGTATATGAACATGCACTTAGAAATGTACAAATACACAAATACTATGATGATCATTAATTTTCTTTATAATTTTACAGAGAATGAGAGTAACTACACTAATGAAAGAGAAAGATGCAAATTGACTGTATCTTTGCAAAGCCCACAAGCCAATCAGGAGTTACTATGCAAATTAACCCAACAAAGATGTTTAAACATCTTTGTTGGGTTAATTTGCACACACAAGTGCTGAGTGGCCGGGGGGAGGATGCAGATGTGCTGCACCACCCCAGCCTCTCGGGCCTCTGGGCAGTGTGGGAAGGTGGAAAGGTGGCTCTAGGATGGAACGAAGGTGGAAAGGTGGCTCC
>PVJC01002857.1:0-75358 GCA_004026665.1 Murina feae
CCCTTCCTCTCCAAGGCCTGGAGGGCTTCTTTCATTTTCTTCCTCCTGCAGGTTTCATCACGTCATCTAGCCGCATGCAGACCAGCAGTGGGAAAGAGGTGGCTATGAAGAGGATCCATGAAGTCCACGTAAGTTCCCAGCCTGCGTAACTTCCTCACCAGCGTGGAGGGTGGGATGAGAAAGGTAACGACTACCCCTTGCAACTTCTACTCACTTCCAGGAAGAAATGTTCCTCTCACGGTGGCCGGTGTATGGGCCGGGCCCTGTCTCCCTCCCCCTCTGTGCCTGCAGGTGAAAATGGACCACAGCCTGGAATACCAGCCTGTGGAATGCGCCATCGTGATCAATGCCGCGGGGGCCTGGTCTGGGCAAGTAGCAGAGCTGGCTGGTATTGGGAAGGGGCCGCCTGGCACCCTGGAGGGCACCAAGCTGCCCGTGGAGCCGCGGAAAAGGTGACTTCCCCCAGGGCAGCTGAGGAGGTTGGTGAGAGGAGGAGAGAAACAATATAAAAGGTGGTTGAGCCCGGCTGGCGTGGCTCAGTGGTTGAGCATCAGCCTATGAACCAGGAGGTCACGGTTCGATTCCTGGTCAGAGCACACGCCCGGGTTTCGGGTTTAGTCCCCAGTGCGGGGCGCTGCGGGAGGAAGCCCGTCAACGATTCTCTCATTGATGTTTCCGTCTCTTACCCTCTCTCCCTCCCCTCTCTGAAATCAATAAGAATATATTTAAAAAAGGAAAAAAAAAACACCAAAAAACGGTTGTTCAGTGGGAGGGGGGAAGAGTTGCTATTCCCGCCACGTCCTAACCCACCTGGTTACGGCAGATTCGTGTACGTATGGCACTGCCCCGAGGGCCCAGGCCTGGAGACTCCGTTCACGGCAGACAGCAGTGGAGCCTATTTCCGCCGGGAAGGCTTGGGCCACAACTACTTGGGTGGCTGCAGCCCCACCGAGGTGAGCTAAGTGGGGTCGGTGCGTGGCAGGAGACAGCCCGTGGTCATTAGAGAATCAGGCTTTGGGGAGGCCCAGCGCTGTTACTGATGTGGCAGCGCTTTCAGGTTCCGTGTGGGATCTCTCGTCCCCACCCCCCACCCACCTAGGGGGTTGATTAAAAAAGTCAGTGAGCTCTGCTCTGTCCTTGCGTCCCCACCTATCACCCCAGGAGGAGGAACCGGACCCTGGGAACCTGGAAGTGGACCATGATTTCTTCCAGGACAAGGTGTGGCCCCTTTTGGCCCATAGAGTGCCAGCCTTTCAGAGTCTGAAGGTAACTAGGAGACGTGACGTTGGCGCATCTCGGGCCCCTTGGAAAGCCTGCCCTCGGCCTCTGCCCATCTACCCACCTCACAACTGCTAAGGACTCTGCGGGTCCCAGGACCCATCCTGTCAACGCCTTCGGCAGTGGTAGAGGGTGCTGAGGCCTGACCAGGAGGGGAGTGGCTGCCCTGGCAGCCTTCCGGAGACCCCCAGCGTCCCATGCCCCCGCAGGTTCGGAGCGCTTGGGCTGGCTACTACGACTACAACACCTTTGACCAGAACGGCGTGGTGGGCCCTCACCCCCTGGTTGCCAACATGTACTTTGCCACGGGCTTCAGTGGCCACGGGCTCCAGCAGGCCCCCGCCGTGGGGCGAGCTGTGGCCGAGATGGTGCTGGAGGGCCAGTTCCAGACCATCGACCTGAGCTCCTTCCTCTTCAGCCGCTTTTACCTGGGAGAGAAGGTCCAAGAGCGCAACATTATCTGAGCCTGTAAGCTCCTCGTGGGCCCCCCTTCCCCATCCGTCACCCCAGGTCAGATCCTGGCCCAGATTCACGTCCTCCGCCCCAGCATCACGCCAAGAGCTCCTCCATCCTCCTCTCACGCGCGTGTTTCTGTCCTCGTGTGGCTGGCCACGTGGGCAGGCTGCAGGCTCTGAGGTTCTGCGCCTGAGGCCCAGGCTGACAGGATGAGGGAGCAGGCCCCTGGCGCTGGTCCCTGGCCCAGGCTCATGTGCCCACCAAGGCAGCCCAGCTGGACAGAACGCCTCGGTGGTCCTGAGCGCCACAGCCCGTGGCTGGCTCCCTCCTGGCACCAACCAGAAAGATCACCGCTGCCCTCTTCGCAGAGCCCAGGCGGAAGTATTCTGGTGCAGTTGGCCCGAATTTATTACCAACCAGTGAATGCGATGAACTCGTTCCTGTCCGTTTTCTGTTCCTTCCTCTCTTCACCCCATGGCAGGTGCCTTTGAAGTGCCCACTAGCCTTTGACCACAGGTTGGGAGAAGCACAGCCTCCCTGTCTTCCCAGGAATGTTCTCTTTTTTTAAAACCGCACCCAAGGATAGTTTCCCATTGCTTTTTAGAGATGGTGGAAGAGAGAGAGAAAGACAGAGAGAAATACCAATGTGAGAGAAACACCTCAATTGGTCGCCTCCTGCGCGCACCAGGACCAGGGCCCTGAGGGGGAGGAGCCTGGAGTCAAGGTGTGTGCCCTTGACCAGAATCCAACCCGGAATGCTTCGATTCGCAGGCTGACGCTCTAGCCACTGAACCAAACCAGCTAGGGCCCCAGGAGCTTTCTTAAATCCTCCTTGGCAAGCTAGTGCCTCCTTTTCCCACCTTCCTGCAGGGGTGTGGTTGTAGAGGGAAGGGATGTGTTCATTCCTCTGCAGTATTTATTCAGCTCCAACTGTTGGCCGGGTCTAGGGCTACCTATCTGAGATACACCAGCAGGCAAGCCTGAAGGATGAGCAGCTTCACAAAGTGAATGCAAGGGGGAGTGGGGAGGAGAGAGGGAAGGGGGGTGGCTCTAGACCGATGGAAAACCACATACAAAGGCCTGGGAGCCAGGGGCTGACTGGCTCATGATTTGTCCTAACAGGATCACAATTGAAAGAAGAGGTACCTCTGGGCCCAGGGCTGAGGAGCTGGGCTGTGGAGCTCTGTCATTCTGTGGGCAGGGGACACGGGAGGGTTTTCAATAGGGAAACCACATGATCCGATTTTCCTTTTAGGAAAATCATCCTGCCCACCCTGATGTCAAAGCAAGAGGCCAGCCCTGACCAGTTTGGCTCGGTGGATAGAGCGTCGGCCTGCGGACTGACGGGTCCCAGGTTCGATTCCGGTCAAGGGCATGTACCTTGGTTGCGGGCACATCCCCAGTGGGGAGTGTGCAGGAGGCAGCTGATGGATGTTTCTCTCTCATCAATGTTTCTAATTCTCTATCCCTCTCCCTTCCTCTCTGTAAAAAATCAATAAAATATATTTTTAAAAAACTTTAAAAAAAGAGGCCAGGTGGAAGGCTGCTATTTCAGCCCACAGCCCAGGAGCAGCTGTGGTCCCTCCACGAAGCTACAGTAGCAACAAGAACTTGGGTCCAGTAAGGCTCCCTTCTCTGCACTGGACAGGTGGGTGGGTGTCACACCTTTCGTGGAGATGAGGAAGGCCTGGGAGCAAGGGGCAAAGGTTAGGGGCCTGCAGGACACCTGTAGAGATGTCTAATCAGCATTGAATTTATTGTGGCTTCTGATGGTCTGGGCTGAGGTAGGGATGTGGATCCCAGGGGAGAGGAGGGTAAGTGACAAGAGCAGGGGACCAAGGGGTAAACCAAAGAAGAGGCCGCTGAGGAGGTGGCCAGAGGCAGAAGGAAAGCCAGGAGGGTGAGGGGTCCGGCAGAGGAGGGATGGTCAGCGGTGTAAATGCTCATGGGGGCTGGATGCAGCCCAGGTAGATCAGGGGCATCTCGGAGAGCTGCTCACCTCCGGGTCTGAGGTGTGGGCGTGTTCCGGAGGGAGAAGTGAGTGGGAGGAGTGACAGCTGGTACAGTGCCTTCACCCCCAGTGTCCTTCGGAGAGACGACTGAAGCAAATGATGGCGGTGGGTCTCACGGATCTTCTGGGTGAGAGAGGGAGGAGAGGGCAGATGTGCTGCTGCCAGTGAGAAGCCCTGGGGGTGCGGGGTGAAGAGCCAGGAAGAGGAAGGGCCACCGGAATTAGGACAAGAAGGAAATTGCCGGGGGCATGGGGCCAAGAAGGAACTTGCCAGGAGGGTAGGGAGAGGAGCCATCAGGTCAAACCTGACACCCCTGTTAACCCCAGGAGGTAGGGTCCTCAGGTGCCCAGTGGGCACCCGCCCTTCAGGACAGACACCCCCATCTATGGGTCGGAGTTTGAAAAAGGCTCCGCACCCACCACCTCGGAGCGGACAAATGAGCTCGTTAAGGCGTCGGAGAACCCTCTGTCCTCCCGCCGGGCTGTACGCAGGCGGCTGGGGGAGGGCTGTGCTCATCACAGCGTCGGTGTCACTGGTAGACTGTGCGAGGGGTAGGGACTCGGCCTTGCCCTCCGCGCGGCACCGAGCTATGGAGATGCCGGCGCAGTACTTGGCTCAGCGTTCACCTGGGTGCCCCTCGGCTCCCTTTGGAGCCCGACGACGGCCCCCGGCCTCGGGGAGTCTTCAGTCTAACGCGAGGGCTGAGCCGCGGGCGCACACGCTCCGAATGGCACGGGGCAGCGGGAATGGAGGGGGAAGGAGGCGGGCAGGGAGGGCGGAGACGGGTTTCCCCGCATAAGCTCCCCAGGTGCGTCTGGCCAGCAACCGGGCGCAGCGGGCAGAGCAGCGGGAGGAGGGCGGGCGCCGAGGGGCCCTGCTCGCCGAGGCTGCGGGCCTCCCCGGTGGGCCAAGGGCTCACGGGCAAGCCGCTGCCCAAGCGGTGGCCCCGTGCGTGCCCGCCAGCCCTCCTGCCTCGGACCGATGGGCCCGGGGCGGACCGACGGGCCCAGGACCGGGCGCAGCCTGGCACTTCCGGGGGCGGGGCAGTGCCCTGGCCGCGCCTCACTTCCCCTCGCCGAGACCGGCGGGCGGGCGAGCGGGCGCCAGAGCGCACACTGCACGGTCCGCCCCGTCCGCCCCGCAGCCCGGCCCCGCGCAGGTGAGCGACGGAGCAGGTGCGGGGACGGGGGGCCGGGGGGGAATAGGGGGGACTGGGGGGGATGGGGGGGATGGGGGGGACTGGGGGGTGGGGGGCAGGCAGCAGAGCAGGGCGGGGTCCAGGGAGGGAGGCGGCGGTGGGCGGGCAGGACCAGCGTGCGGTGCTCGACCCAGCCCCGCGCTGGGCACACCTGCCGACCCAGCGCCTCCCGCCCTCCTGCCCCTCCAACCTGCCGCCTCGGGCACCCGGGGCGGGAGCGGACGCGGGACGCAAGGGGCCTCCGAGGCGGCTGTCACCCACCATCCCGTCGCAGAGGGGCTGGTCCGGGGAGCCTGCCCCGCTGGAGCCGGGGAGGCGGGCCTGGCTGGGCGGTTGCTCTCCCTCTGACTCCACGGCCTCTCCCTCCGCTGGGCTCCCCACGGCCTTTAGGGCCGCGCGTGTCAGCAGGAGGAACGTGGCTCTCTTAGGGTCGCGACCCGTCAGGCATTCCCTCCAGAGTCGTCCCATCAACACCTGCCCTGGGCTGGGCACCTTGGAAAGTGCTAGCGACAACCATTGACCTGGACAGGTTCCGTCCTCCTGCTGGGAATTAGAAATCAGAGCCCACCCTTAGGGCGGGGAGCTCTGCAGCTCAGCCAGGGGGCACCCAGCGTCCCGAATCGCACCCACCGGCCCAGGAAGTCGCGTCTGGTTGTTTTTCAAGCTTTTGAAAAATTGCTCAAATCCTAAGCGTCCGCTTTACCCAGTTTCCACACTGAACTTTTCCTGTGCAACTTGCACCCAGAATAAATGAAAGGGCTTGCTCTCCGGAGGCCTCCCACACCCGCTTCCAACCTCTGCTTCCGCCGCTGACCTGCCTGCCAACCCCACAGAGTAGTTTCACTTGCTTTTGAACTTCTGGTGACTGGGATCCCGTGTCATGTCCTTTTTTTGTGTGAGGCATGTGAGATTCACCCACGTTTCCTGTGGCAGCACACGCTGGTTCTCACTGATGTGTCATGCTGCGCTGCACAGACAGACCACAGTTTATTCTTACATGCCAGCAGCATTTGGATTGGTGGACATGGGTTTTGATTTTTTTTTCCCCCCGTCTGAGGTTAAATAGTGCTTCGAAGAATTCTTGTGTTTGTCTTTCGGTGTAAGCACTTATGCTGGACTTGTTCCTAGAGTGATCGGGCTGGGTGTGTGCGGTGTCAGCTTTCTATATGGAGCCAAACTGTCCTTCAGACTGATGGTGCCCATTTGCAGGTCTCCCTGCACTGTGCGAGTTCCTCTTCCTCCACCCCTGCCAGTCCTTGGTATTGTCTCTCTTCCATAGAAGCCATTTTGCTCAGTGTGTGGGTAGTGGGGTTGCTTTGAGGGTGTTTTCGTTTTCTTAATGTATTTTTTATTGATTTCAAAGAGGAAGGGAGAGGGAGAGAGAGAGAGAGAGAGAGAGAGAGAAACATCAATGATGAGAGAGAATCGTGGATCAGCTGCCTCTTGCACACCCCACACTGGGAATCGAGCCCCCAACCCTGGCATGCGCTCTGACTGGGAATCCAGCCGTGACCTGGTTCATAGGTTGAGGCTCAACCACCGAGCTGCACCTGCCGGGCTGCCTTGAAGTTTGAATTTGCATTTCGCTGATGACTAATGCCTTCTGCATATTTTCATGTATCTGTTGGCTATTTGGAGGTCCTTTTTGTGAAGTGTCTGTTCAACTCTTCCACCCATTTTGCTAATAGATTTTCTCTCTTACTAGTTTGTAAGAGTTCTTGAGTATTCTGAATGTGAGATATTTATTGGCTATGTAATTTTAAAATATCTTTTTCTCTCTCAAAAGATTGCCTTTTCACTCTCGTAATAATGTCTTTTGATGAACGGAAGTTTTTCATTTTAATGTTGTCCAATTTTCCCTATGGTTTTATTATGCAAGTCCAATTTGAAAAGATATTTTGCTTCTGGGGTGAGGGTGGAGCATGAAATGGGTGAAGGGGGTCAAAAGGTACAAACTTATACCTTTTGCAAAGTTGTAAACTAAATAAATCATGAGGCTATAATGTATAGCTTGAGGATATAATGTACAATATAGTTAACAATATTATTATATATTTGAAAGTTGCTAAGAGAATAGACCTTAAAAGTTCTAATCACAAGAAAGCAAAATTGTAACTATGTATGATGATATAAGTAGACTCACTGTGACAATCATTTCACAATATATGGATACATAAAGGGTATGTCAGAAAAAATATTGCTAAGAAAAATGTCATAGATTTTACTGCCTATGTATTCTTCTGGGAGTTTCATATTTTCAAATCTTACATATAAGTCTTTAATTCATTTTGAGTTTATTCTTGTGTATGGTGTAAGAATGTGGTTTAGTTTTATTTTTTAAACTAGAGGCCTGTGCCCTCTTGCAGTCTGGGACCCCTCAGGGGATGTCCACCTGCTGGTTTAGGCCTGCTCACTGGGCAATCAGGCCTAAGTTGGCAGTCAGACATCCCTCTGGCAGCCCTGGAGCCCTCGGTGGATGTCCACTTGCCAACAGGGAGCAGGCCTAAGCTGCAGTAAGACACCCTTAGCGCTGCTGAGGAGGAGGGAGAGGCTCCCACCACCACCACTGCTGTGCTGGCAGCCATCAGCCTGGCTTGTGGCTGAGCAGAGCTCCTCCTGTGAAAGTGCACTGACCACCAGGGGCAGCTCCTGCATTGAGCATCTGCCCCCTGGTGGTCAGTGTGTGTCATAGTGACCAGTCATTCCCAGTGGTTCTGCTGTTAGGGTCTCTTTGCATATTACCCTTTTATTATATAGGATGTATCTGTCCAATTTTCCCAGCACCATTTATTGAATTGATTGTCTTTACCCCATTGTATGTTCTGGCCTGTTGTCATATATTAATTGACCATACAGGGATGGGTCTGTTTATGGGCTCTCTGTTCTGTTCCACTGATGTATGAGTCTGTTTTTATGCCAGTGCCATGCTGTTTTCATTAAAGTATAGTTTGGTATTAGATAGCATAATGCCTCCAACTTTGTTCTTCTTTCTCAAGATTGTTCTGGCTATTTGGAGTCTTTTGTGGTTCAATATAAAATTTTGGATTATTTGTCTAGTTCTGTGAAAAAATGCTATTGGTATTCTCATTGGTGTTGCATTGAATCTATTGATTGCTTTGGGTGTTATGGACATTTTGATTATGTTAATTCTCCCTATTCATGAACATGGTATATGCTCCCATTTATTTGTACCATCTTCAATTTCTTTCTTCAGTGTCTTACAATTTTTTGAGTATATGTTTTTTACTACCTTGGTTAGATTTATTCCTAGGTATTTTATTTTATTTTATTTCTGATGGAAATGTTTTCTTAGTTTCTCTTTCTGTTAGTTCATTGTTGGTGTATAAAAATGCAACCAAATTCTGAATATTTTGTATCCTGCTACTCTACTGAATCAGTTTATCAATTCTAGTAGTTTTGTGTGTGTGTGTGTGTGTGTGTGTGTGTGTGTGTGTGTAATCTTAAGAGTTCTCTCTATATAGTATCATGTCATCTGCAAATAAAGGCAGTTTTACTTTTTCTTTTCCAATTTGGATACATTTTATTTCTTTTTCTTATCTCATTGCTGTGGCTGGGATTTCCAGTACTATGTTGAATAAGAGTGGTAAAAACGGACATCCCTTTGTACTTCCTAATCTTAAGTGAAATGCTTAAGTTTCCCCCCATTGAGTATGAGGTTAGCTGTGAGTGTGTCATATATGGCCTTTATTATGTTCAGGTATATTCCATTCCCACTTTGTTGAGAGTTTTTATCATATGTGGGTGCTGGATCTTGTGAAATTCTTTTTCTTCATCTATTGACATGATCATAGGAATTTTATCCTTCATTTTGTTTATATGGTGTAATATATTAATTGATTTGCATCCCAGGAATAAATCCCACTTGATCATGGTATATGATATAAAAAATTGGGTTTATTGATCTTAGAGAGTAAGAGGAATGAGGAGGGAGAGAGAAACATCAATTTGTGGTATGATCTTTTTAATGTATCGCTGAATTCAGTTTGCTAATATTTTGTTGAGGAATTCTGCATCTGTGTTCATCAGGAATATTGGCCTATAAATTTCTTTCTTTACAGTGTATTTATCTGGGTTTAGAATCAGGATAATGCTGGACTCATAAAATGAGATTAGGAATCTTCCCTCCTCTTGAATATTTTGGAATAGTTTAAGAAGGATAGGTGTTAATTCTTCTTTGAATGTTTGGTAAAATTCACCTGTGAAGCCATCCAGTCCAGGATTTTTTTGTTTGTTGGGAGTTTAGGACAACTGTTTAAATTTCATTGGTTGAAATTGGTCTGTTCAGATTTCCTGTTTCTTCTTGATTAGTCTTTGAAGATTGTATGTTTCTAAGAATTTGTCCATTTCTCCCAGATTGTCCAGTTGTTGACATATAATATAATCCTTTATCTTTCTGTGGTGTCATTTCTGATTTTGAGTCCTCTCTCTCTCGCTCTCTCTCTCTCAAGTCCTTTAAAGATTTATTAATCTTGTTACCGTGTTTATCTCTCCAAGGAACCAACCCTTGGTTTCATTTATCTTTTGTTATTGTTGTTTCATTGAGCTTTTGTAATTTTTAATTTAAACTCTATTTCATTTGTTTCCACTCTGATCTTTATTATTTTCTTCCTTCTACTCACTTTGAAATTTTTTTTTTGTTGTTGTTTTAAGTTCCTTTAGGTGTAAGGTTAGATTGTTTATTTGAAAATGTTCTTGTTTCTTGAAGTAGGCCTGTATTGCTATGAATTGCTCTCATAGGACTGCTTTTGCTGTGTCCCATAGATTTTGGGTTGTTGTGTTATCATTTTCATTTGTCTCAAGATATCTTTTGATTTCTTTCTTGATCTTATTGTTAACCAATTTATTGTTTAGTAGCATGTTATTTAGCCTCAATGTGTTTCTGTTTTTCAGGTTTTTTCTTGTAATTAATTTGTAGTTTCATACTATTCTTATTGGAGAAGATGCCTGATATGATTTCAGTCTTTTTAGATTTATTGAGACTTGTTTTGTGTCTTAACATCTGGTCTGTCCTGGAAAATGTTTCATGTGCACTTGGAAAGAATGTATATTCTGCTTCTTTGGGGTGGAATGTTCTGAAAATATCAATTAAACTCCTCTGGTGTAATGTGTCATTTAAGGTCTCGGTTTCCCTGTTGATTTTCTGTCTGGAAGATCTATCCATTGATGTCAATGCAGTGTTGAAATCCCCTGCTGTGACTCTATTACTGTCAACCTCTCCCTTTATGTCTATCAAGATTTGCTTTATATATTTAGATGCTCCTGTGTTGGGTACATAAAATACCTTCTTCTCTGCTTGGAAACGATGTCTCCCAAATCTCAATATGTGACTCTTACTAAATCTTGTAAAGATTAAAGCATAGTTGAGAGTAATAAATACCTCCACAGCCTCAGCTGCGCAAGAACTGAAAAGTAACAAGGAAGATATTGTGGGGTTTTGGGCTCCAGGAAGTAGCCAGTGTGTATGCCTAAGGGAACTTAACCTGCTGTCTTGCCCAATTATCCTTCTGTCAAAGATGGTGTTGTTTCCTGTGTTTAAACTTTTCCATAACATTAGTCACCAGGGCTTCTACCAACCCACTTCCAGTGCCTAGCCTGTTGAGCAACTGGATTTTTTCTTTCTTTTTTAAAAAAAATATATTTTATTGATTTTTTTTTTTTTTTTTTACAGAGAGCAAGGGAGAGGGATAGAGAGCTAGAAACATCGATGAGAGAGAAACATCGATCAGCTGCCACCTGCACACCTCCTACTGGGGATGTGCCCGCAACCAAGGTACATGCCCTTGACCGGAATCGAACCTGGGACCCTTCAGTCTGCAGGCCGACGCTCTATCTACTGAGCCAAACTGGTTAGGGCTAGATTTTTTCTTAACTAAGCAATGAAGAAAAGGCAGTTACCCCAAATCAGCGCATATAGCTGGAAGGGCAAATCATTTTATAAAATGAAAAACCAAAACTTTTAAACCTACATCTATGGAGTAGATTAGAGTATTTGATTCATTTTTAATCTTGAGGCTATCATTAAAATATCAAATGATGCTCCAGTTCAAGTATATGATGGCCAAATAACACATTTTAAATTCAAACAAAATTGAAAAAGACTCGAATACTATAAAAACCAAGTGACAACAGTTTACTACTGGGGCAAGAGGGATATACTGGATGGTTGAACTGAGGATGTCGACAGACAGTTATCCCTAAGCAGGAAGAGGATTTCAAAACCTGACAGTGGTTATTAGGTGTCACCCCAGCACGAGGCTGTCTGAAACCCAGAGAATGTTAGCAGGGGGAGAAATACATAAAGATGTTTGCCTGGCTGTGTCCTTTTTGCCCGACTTAGCAGCTAACTGCTTTTCTCTTTCAAGTAGACCTCTGATTCCTGCACCCATGCCACCTTCTGTTCCTGCCCTCTCGTTCCTGCAGTTTTAAGTTCTTTTTTTTTGAACGTTGGTCTATTTTTATGACTCAACAGTCCCTCTGATCTTGCAGTCATCAGCTTCATGTAGGGGTGTTTAGCATTTAACAGTGGACAAAGCATTACTGTCCAACGTCGGATGACGCCCTTAACGTTTTGAAACCCCTTACTTCAGTGTTAATCCAAGTTGCTTCTATGTAAGTCCTCAGAGAGTTTGTTTTCACTTTGCAGATTCAGCAGAGAGTGAGGTGAGGAAGCAGCCCTCTTCCTGTTGCTCCACAGCTGTAGCGCCAGGCTCTCCACCGGCCCTCCATCTCTGGCTCTGGCTCGGACCCGGGCAGGCTCTGCCCCACAGGGACTCACCCCCCAAGAAACCTAGGCCGAGAAAACCTCTGCCATCAGGACATCCTGAGCATCGTGGTGGGAGGAGGACGTGGAAAGTCGCCCATCTGAGGTATTCTCGGTCCTTTGCGTTTCCATATACATTTAGGTGCAGTCTGACAATCCCTCCGCCACCCTACCCCCAAAACCACAGCCCTTCTGGAATGAGGGACAACATGGATCTAAACACTGGTTTGGCAAAAACTGATGACACTATTGAGTCTGTCTCCTAAACCATGAACATAGTATGTCCCTCCAGTATCTAGATTATTTTAAATACATACTATCCCACTGTTGTCTGAGCACAATGTGCCACATACCATTAGTCCTTTGCATAAATTATCCCATAATCTTCACACCAAGGCTGAGAGGCAGGTTCTGGTATAATTGCCAAAGGCCGCTGTTAATAAAAAGTGAGAACCCAGGCACTGGGCCTGCACAAGCTGCAATCTTCTCCACTATGTGGCCTTGCTTCCCTGAGCTGACAGCTGAGGGAGGGAAGAGGGGATGGTGGTGGGTGGACAGAAGTTATGCCAGGGAAGGCCGACTTAGAGGAAAAGTTTCTCGAGGCTTCTACCATGTGTTCCCTCTCTTCTGCTCAGCATCTGCCTCCCTGGATACAAAATGGTTTGTCCACATAGCAATCATGCTTCTCCCCTTTCAGCATTGACACTGGAAGTCCCTGTAAAGAGCTGCCTGCCGGCTGCCCTCCCCCAGCTGCCGGATGCCCTCCCCCAGGCCAGGTGCAGCGGAGAGCCGACCCTGCTGGTCATGCCGACCCCATCTGTGAGTCTCACCCCACCACACAGGCTTGGGTTTATCTGATCAGCCCCAATCATAGTGGCATCTCTCCCATGTGGGCTGAGGGACCATCTGGAGCCTGAAACTCTGTCAGGCATCAGGATAAAAAGACCATCAGAACCCCCACCCCGCCTGGGGCTGTGAGTAAGGTAAGTGACCCTCTCTCTCTGTCTCTTGCAGGATGGCTGTCCCATGAGGTCAAGACTGGGTCTCCTCTCTTCTCCCACCTTACCAATGCCTGGTCTCATGGGGTTAGTTTTGAGCCGAACACTATGGCCTCATCCTCCCCCTTCCCAGCTTCTGGCTCCAGGTCTAAGAAGCCTTTGGGCAAGATGGCTGGTGAGTGAAAGCAGACTCTAACGCTGTTCTCGCTCTTGTGAGTGGTCCTCAGTATCCCTAGTGGTGAGGTGGGGGCCTGCCTGGCCCAACAAAGGAGAGAGGTGCAGGGAGGCTGATGATGGGGGCTCCTGAGTTTTGGTGCCTGAGGAGAGGAGGCGTGCATCCCTGGGGCCTTCAGTCCTTCTGGCTCAGCTAACTCTCCTAGCTCGAAAACCATGGTGCCGAGTGCCTCACCTTGTGTCTCCTGTCATCTAAATCTTCCAGAATCATTCAGAGGAAGGGGCTGAGCAGAGAGAGAAAACACATCAGTCTCCAGAGCACCAAACTTTCTGTCCGTACCAGAAGCTGGGAAGCTGAACTGAAATCATTATGGAGTACTGACAATACACCAGATACTGCATGATCCCAGTTAATCTTCAACAACTAAAACGAGCCCATTTTACAGATGAGGAAGTGGAGGCGTAGACTGACTTGCTTAAGGCCATGCAGAAAGCCAGCAGGTCCATTCAGATTCTCTGTTTGACTCCAAAGTGTAGGTCCCCAATCACCAGGCTCTGTGCTCTCTGGGGCTCTGAGCGGTGACTCTCTTCCATGCTTCCTTTTCCTTTTAGCAACAACCAAGGGTTGTTCCGGGCCAAACAGATGCTAGTCCCTTCCCCTCTTTCTCTTCCATAATGGCTGGCCCACCTTCATCCTTCATGCAGATCTGAGCCGCCTTCAGTGCTAAAAATGAGTTTGGGGGCTCGGCGATCCTTCTAGCTTCACGAAGCTCTACTCACAGACTCGCAGATGGTCCACCGGTCACATCTAGAAGTTCTGGGTAGGGTAGGCCCACCCCAGGGCCTAGAGCAGGGCACGGCCATCTTTCCCAGTCATGCTGGTAATGCCAGCAGGGTTTTCCCCCCGACCCCCATATTGTTGTTATACCAAGGCTTTTTAAAAAAATTAGGTATAATTGGACATACAACATTATATTCGTTTCAGATGTATAAACGATACAGTATTTATATATTGCCAAATGGTCAGCACAGATTTAGTTAAGATCTGTTACCATTTTTTTCTAGTGTAGAGACTTTTAAAATCTATTCTCTCAGCAACTTTCAAATATGCAATGCAATATTATTACCTACACTCACTTGCTGTACATTACATCCCAGGACTCATAAAACAGTCAGAGTTCTTATGTCTTCCCCAAAACTTTTTTTTAAAAGTGTCTTTTTATCGATTTCAGAGAGGAAGGGAGAGATAGGGAGGGATAGAAACATCAGCGATGAGAAAGAATCATTCATCAGCTGCCTCCTGCACACCCCCTATTGGAGATTGAGCTTGTAACCCGGGCATGAGCCCTGACCAGGAATCCAGGCAGGACCTCCTGGTTCATAGGTCCACGCTCTACCACTGAGCCATACCAGCTGGGTGGAAAACTTGTAGGATAGTGGGAACTTTAGGCAGGTCCTGAGTGGTGCAGAATACCCGGGCGTAGGTCTGAGTGTCAGGAGGTATTGGCCAGTGCAGGAAGGTGGGCAGGTGCAGGAAGGCTGGTGGGAGGAGACCACCAGGTGAGAATCAGGCCTGAGCAGAGTTTCTCCCGCAGGCTGGCTCAGGCAGGCGCTGTCCAGGAAGCCCAAGGAGATGCCTGTGTCCCAGGAAACCGCCTCCAGTGATGCTCCACCACGGTGCTCCAATGACCCCCCATCCCCGGCCCTCAGCTCCGCTGCATCGGCTGAGTCTCCCGCTGCCCTGCCACCTGCCCTGGAGGGCGCCTCCTGCAGCAGCAGTGATGGGGGCGCCGCCAGCAGCAGCAGTGGCCGCTGGAGCAGGGACTACGACGTGTGCGTGTGCCACAGCGAGGAGGACCTGGCGGCCGTGCAGGAGTTGGTGGCCTACCTGGAGGACAGCCCTGCCAGCCTGCGCTGCTTCCTGCAGTTGCGGGACTCCGCCCCGGGCGGGGCCATCGTGTCCGAGCTGTGCCGGGCGCTGGACAGCAGCCACTGCCGCGTGCTGTTCATCACTCCCAGCTTCCTGAGTGACCCGTGGTGCAGGTACCAGATGCTGCAGGCCCTGAGCCAGGCCCCGGGGGCCGAGGGCCGCACCATCCCCCTGCTCGTCGCCGGCCTGGCCAGGGCCGCCTACCCGGCCGAGCTCCGCTTCATGTACTTCGTGGACGGCCGGGGGCCTGACCAAGGCTTCCGCCAAGTCAAGGAGGCCATCCTGCGCTGTAAGCTCTGTGAGGAGGGGATGGGGAAGGGGAAAGGGTCAGCATCGATCTGCTTGGGACTCCAGGTGACAGCCTTGTAGCCCAGGAGTTCAACACGTAGGCTCTGAAAGCAGTGTGCTTCTTGGGCAGTTACTTAACCCCTCTGTGCCCGGGTGTCCTCACTGGGACCTGAGAATGTTCCCACATTTCGCAATCAGCATATAAAGCACTCATAACAGGCACCAATCAAGTCCTCAATAAGTATTAGCCATTGTTAGCATTCCTTGTGTGAGTTTCTCTCACGCAGGCCAGGTTGGAGGAACATCTATCTACACCAATAAAAGAGAAACATGCAAATTGACCATCCCTCTGCTACGCCCACCAACCAATCAGAGCGAGTATGCAAATTAACCCAACAAAGATGGTGCTTAATCTGCATACGTAGGCACAGAGCAAAGGCTGAAGACAGCATAGAAGGAAGCCAAGCACTGCAGAAGGAAGCCAAGCTGCGGAGAAGTAAGCAGGCAGCGTAGACTGGGAGGGAAGCAAGCGGGGGCCTGCAGGAAGCTCTATTCTTGCAGGAATCTTCCTGCAATAGGACTCTAGTCTATATATATAAAAGCCTAAGTGACCATTATGACCAGTCAACCGCTTGACAGTTTGCTATAACATGCACTGACCACCAGGGGGCAGAGGCTCAACGCAGGAGCTGCCCCCTGGAGTTCAGAGCACTCCCACAGCCAACCTCCCACGGCTGGACAACTTCTGGTGGTCCCTCTCCCTGGCCGGCCGGCCCCAATCAGCCTGATGGCAGGCCAGGCCCAGGGACCCCCCCCCCCACCTGTGCACGAATTCGTGCACTGGGCCTCTAGTGGTTTAAAAAGAGGTGTAAAATAATAGGGAGGAATTGCCTCTGATAGGGGGAGGACATTATATTGTAGGGGGAGGTAAAATAGATAAAAAGTTAGAAGAGTCCTGTTCTGGTGCGGCTCAGTCTGGTGAGCATCCTCCCGGGCACCAGAAGGTTGTGGGTGGGCTTCCCTGTCAGGGCACACACCTAGGCTGCAGGTTCAGCCCTGGTCAGGGTGCATACGAGGGGGCAACCAATCCATTTCTCTCTCACATCGACATTCCTCTCTCTTTTAAAAATGAAGCCAATAAAGGCAGATTTTTTTTTTTTTTAAAAAAAAAAGAGGAGGTGGAGACATGTTGGAGGAGAGTGACAAGCCTTGTGATTCTGTTTGGTCTCTTTCAGATCTGCAGCACCTCAGCTGACACTTCCGCCATCACCGAGGGACCCAGGAAGCTGGAAATCAAGTGAGGGGGCTCACAGGGCCTGGACCCCGCAGTGCGACAGGGCCCAAGGAGCCGGAGGTGGGAGCGTTTTGTATGTGATGCTGGGATCAGATGGCCCAGCAGCCTTCCATTCTTGTGGGCTCCCCAAAAAGGCCCTGGAGAAGCTGGGGACTCCCCTGGAAGGCTCTGGGGAAACTGGGGACTCCCCCAGGAAGGCCATGAGGAGGCTGGGGACTCCCCCAGGAAGGTCATGAGGAAGCCAGAAAGAGTTGGTAGGAGGTGCTGATACCCAGATGACCACAGTGTTTTGCCTCCTCCCAATGGGACGTGAGTCTGGCACATCCCTATGTCTTCTTCCCCTGGGATTGGGCTCTGGTGTAGAGTTACCTTCCTCCTGAACAGGTGACTCACCTGGTGAACCAGCTAGAAGCCTAGGGAGCATGTTTGTGTATTCCTGTTGCCGGGGAAACCCTGGGACAGATGTCAGGAGGAAGGCACAGGTGTCGGGTCTCACCCTCACACTGCTGGCCTGCTCTTCCCCTTCACTCACTTCGGCAAGCTACACGGAACTGCACTCGGCACTGTGCTGTATTTATTTTACTGCGTGCAGGCCATGAAAGACTCAGCTCTAGAAAACATTCTGAATAGACTAGAGAGGAAAGGAGCGGGGCAGGGGGCAATAAAGAGAAGGGAAGTTCGGACCTTTGACATGTGGGGCTGCATTAGGGGGTCTGGCTGGAGCTCACGCTTTGCAGTAGCTTCTTCGCCTCTGCACCGAGAGAAACCAGCATTTTTCTCCTGCCGATGACTGTGTGCCTTGTAGGACAGACAAGGTTCCTTCATCAGTTCTCAAGTTTATTGTTGAATGGAAATCAATCTCGTTCCCCCAATGTATACTATTGTGCCTTTTCTCTCACTTTCCCCTCCTTTTACTGAAAAGTATTTATACATATATTATATATATTTGTAATTGAGATACAATGGGCATATAATATTATGTTTCAGGTATATGAGTTGATATTTGTATATCTTGTGAAATTTTTTTATATTGTTAACTATGAATTATTTTATTACATACAAAAGGGCTAAAGCATACTGTAGTGTGCATTCTTAGCTTTCGTCTAGAAATTTACTATATATGTGTGTATCCCTGACAACATATTTACTTTTACGTGGTTTTATACTTTACACAAATACTATTATGATTTGTATCTTGCAAATTCCTTTTGTTTATCACGTTTGTAAGATTTAGCCACATTGAGGCATGTAACTGCAGTAAATTCACTTTCTTTTTTTTAAAACATATGTTATTAATTTTTTTTACAGAGAGGAAGGGAGAGAGATAGAAACATCGATCAGCTGCCTTCTGCACACCCCCAGCTGTGGATGTGCCTGCAACCAAGGTACATGCTCTTGGCCGGAATCGAACCTGGGACCCTCCGGTCTGCAGGCCGACGCTCTATCCACTGAGCCAAACCTGTTAAGGCTGTAAATTCACTTTCAATCCATCATGTAAACATACCACTATTTAGTCACACATTCTTTTACAAATGGACATTGGGTTGTTTCTAGTTTTTTTGATATGAAAAGCAGTAAGCTTATGTACATGTTTCTACAAACAAGATTTTCTAGGATTTAGTCTTGATGGGGAACAGCTGGGTAGTAAAGAATACACACATTTCGTTTTGGTAGAAGAGACCAAATTTTCTTCCAAATTAGTTGTGTCAGTCTATGTCCTTACCACTTGTGTATGAATTCCCACTGTTGATGTTCATGCTAACACTTAGAATGATCAGATTTGAAAATGTTTGCTAATCTGATGGGTGAAACCTGGTATCCTATTATCATAATATTCTTGTTTTTCTTTTTATCTTTTTTTATGAAGATTTGGTGAATCCTCATTATGCCTAATGCCCACCCAACCCAGAGCTAAGCTTATATCAACACTACAGGCCTGGTGCACAAAATTCATGCACTGGGTGCGCGGGGGGTGTCCCCTCAGCCCAGCCTGCCCCCTCTCACAGACTGGGAGCCCTCAGGGGATGTCCTACTGACGGCTTAGGGCCGATCCTCACTATGGTTTTTAATAACCTGATAACTTACAGGTCAGTCCTTTCTACTCTGCTTTTTCATCAAAACCACTTTGACTTATTCTTTTCTTCTTTTATAGAAATTATTTAATTTTTCAAGTTTTAGGAAAACACCTGTTTTTTGTTTGTTTCGTTTCTCTATTGGGCTGACATAGAGTTGAGAGATTCATTTGGGAAGAATAGATTTTTTTATGATATTGAATCTTCATGAAAGTGATATGTGTCCCTTTTTTGATATCTTTAAATGTATTTCAATAAAACTTTATAATCATTCTTCATGTCGGTCAGTCGCATCTTTTATTCAGTTTGTTCCTTAGTACTTCATATTTTCTGTTGCTAGTGTAAATATTTTTAAATTATATATTTTTTTATCTATTACTGGGAGAAAAGATCTAATATTAAGCAAACCACTGAATTATTTATTCTCTAAGACAACAGACTTTGTTGTTTCTATAAAGACATCATAACATTTGAAAACAGAAACTTCCTTGTTTCCTGGGCTGCTGCGGACGGCCAGGTAAATGCTGAAAGTGGCCACAGCAGTCATCTTTGTCTCCTTTATGATTTTAAAGGGAATGCTTCAAACATTTCTCCATGAAATGTGATAGTCAATGTAGGTTTTTGGTTTGATACATATTTTTTAACAAGTTGTAACTATCCTGCTGTATCTAGTTACTTACCTTGAAGACGCTTTACATTTCATCTAAAATGTCCACATTTGATTTCAGCGAGGAAGGGAGAGGGAGAGAGAGAAACATCAATGATGAGAGAGAATCATTAATTGGCTGCCTCCTGCACCCCAGGCATGTGCCCCTGATAGGAATCAAACCCAGGCCCCTTCAGTCCATAGGCTGATGCTCTATCCACTGAGCCAAACTGGCTAGGGCCCACCCCATTGATTTTTAGAGGTCCATGCTCTAACCACTGACCTAAACTGGCTAGGGGTGGATATTTTATATATATTTTATTGACTTTTTTACAGAGAGGAAGAGAGAAGGCTAGAGAGTTAGAAACATTGATCAGCTGCCTCATGCACACCTCCTGCTGCGGATGTGCCCGCAACCAAGGTACATGCCCTTGACTGGAATCGAACCTGGGACCCTTCAGTCTACAGGCCGACGCTCTATCCACTGAGCCAAACTGGTTAAGGCTATGGATATCATAATCAAAATTATAACTGCGTTGATGAATTTGCCGCTACTGAATAAATTTCTCCACAGTATCTCTCTTGTGCTCACCCTAAGGGCCATTCCTGTTTCTAAATACTGTCAAGCTCATTACTGCTTTAGGGTCTTTAGCATCTGTGCCTACTCTGCCTGAAATACATTTTTCTGGCTGTTTCCTTCTTATCATTCAAGTCTTAGCTCAATGTCACCTCCTGAGAAGGCACCCACCTGTGACCACCTTATCTAAAGTCCTCCCTGTACCCAGAGTCTATCGCATTGCTCTGTTTATTCTATAACACATTAATCATTTCCTAAAATGATTGTACTTGTTTACCTTGTCTCTATTCGAATATGAATTCTATGAAAGTAGAGGTTTTTCCTCTTTTATTCAGGATGGACAGTGTCTGGCAAATAGAAATGGAGGCCCAGAGTGGGTAAGTGACTTCCCCAAAGATGCACAGCTAGTCAATGTTGGAGCCAGACTTCATGGCTCCGAATTCAGAGCTTTTGGTTAAAACATAGCTACTCTTTCCAGGTTCAAGAAAAGAAAAGAAAAAAGAAACATGGGTGGAGGGAGGGGACAGAAAGACAAAGAAAAGAGAAAGGAAGCAAGAAAGGGGGAGGAAGGAAAAGGAAGAATGAGTGTGCACACCTGGACATTTTCAGATCAGGGCCTTGTAGTTTTAAGCAGGTTTTGCTATTGTCACTTACTCTCAGGGCGTTTTGTTTTCTAGTGTCGCATACAGTTTATAACCTCCTACTCAATAGCCCCGAAGCTGCGGGATGAACCCAGGAAACTGGTGAACAAGCAGCAAATGTTTCTGGGTGAAGATCACAACTCCGGATCCTAAGCTTTCCCTACTAATGGGCTCTGCTTCAGGAAACAGCCTTTTATCCAACTCAATTTGTCACAGAAAACCGGAGAAGAACCAAGCAGGACTGAGAGAGATGGAGTCACACTTATTATTATGCATGGCCGAGGAGAAAAATGGCTCTAGAATTCTGGGCGAAGTCACACAGGAGGTTTCTTGTATTTATACCTTTTTACCCTCTTTGTCTCCCAAATATGGGTTTTTTCTGGTCCCCTTTGCAAGTTCTTAAAGAGCCCCTATGTGCTGGGGCTTTGAGACTGCAACCAAAGGTTTGGCCTGGCGCCAGCACTGATAACTTCGTCTGGGGAAGGTTTAGTGGCCTCTCTGAAATGGGAGTCGTCTTATTTTCTTATTATTTAAGCCAGCCAGCATTTACAGGAGCCAAAATAGCAGGGTTAAGATTTCAAACAGCAGTTTTTATATAAGATGGATGCTTCAGATATTCAGGGTGTCCTAAAAAAATGCATACGCACTGCCCCGCCTGCACGGCTGGGTGGTTGAGAGTCCACTGCGACCCAGGAGGTCACCAGGATGGATTCCCAGTCAGGGCAGGGGTTGCAGGCCCCAGTGGTGGGGCATGCAGGAGGCAGCCCATTCCTGATTCTCTCTCATCATTGACATTTTTCTCTCTCCCTCTCCCTCTCTGAAATCAATAAAAACATATATATTTTTAAAAAATGTGGACCAATTAATAAGATTGGCTCACCTGATTGGTTTTATTTAATTTTTAATATATATTTTTATTGATTTCAGAGAGAAATGGAGAGAGAGAGAAAAACATCAACGAGGAGGAAGCATTGGCTGCCTCCTGCACGCCCCGCAGTGGGGACGAGGCTGCAACCCGGGCATGTGCCCTTGATCGGAATCGAACCCAGGACCGAACCCAGGACCGAAAGGTTCCCAGGCCGATGTTCTATCCACTAAGCCCAACCAGCCAGGGCTCAGCTGATTGGTTTTAGAAGGACTTGCTTCCATGTTAAACTGCTCAGAGTTGGTATAATTTCTGTTCAAGCGTCGGTATTCCAACAAGGTGTCAGAGCCTTCGGAGTCCGGCCGTCCGGCCAGGGCGCCCTCCCCGGCGCAGCCCTGCTCCCGCCTCCTTTCCTCCTCCCTCTGCGCCTACATCCACTCAGTGCCTGGGCTGAAATCCGTCCCCCGGAAGGTCGCCGGGGTCAGCGCCCGGAGCATGCCGGGAGTTGTAGTAGCGGCCACTCGCGCAGGGGGGCGGGGCGCGGCGCGTCGGGGTCTGCGCAGGCGCGCTCTCCCGTGGACAACATGGCGGACGCGGCCCCTCCACCGAGCAAGAGGAAGCGCGAAGTGGCCGCCGCAGGGCCAGAAGCCCCCGGCACAGAGGACAAGGAAGCAAAGGCAGCCGGCGTTGGGAATGGCACCTCTGCCCCTGTCCACCTTCCTTTCTCCGGCTTCAGAGTGCAGAAAGTGCTGCGGGAGTCCGCGCGGGACAAGATCCTCTTCCTCCACGGCAAGGTATCTGGGCGGCCCGGGGCGGGGGCGGGGTACCCGGGACTGCAGCCGGGGAGGCGGGTCTCGTGGGCCTCTCGGCCGGGAAGCACCAATCGCATTACTCGGGGCTGAGGAAGACAGCGCAGGTCTGGGATGCTTTGGGGGCGGGGGGTAGGAGGTGGAGAGGACGCGGTCACCCGTGGAGGTGGGGGCGTGTAACACGTGCAGCTGACTTCCCTCACCCCTCCCTTGTAAAAGTGACCGTGGACGCTGGTAGGGTGTCCGGCATCTGAATCATCCCGCGTTAAATTCTCCCGAGTCATTCATCATGTGTTCATCCACCCTGGAAAGGTGCTGGGGACCCAGCAGCGACCGCCTTGCTCCCTCCGGGCTCCCGGGGCCGGCCCGAGGCTGAGGGTAGGAGATGCGATGCCTGCTGTGCAGGACTCAGCCCTGACGGAGGAGGCAGGTTCTGAAATGGGGAATGCAATGCCACGTGCCACGCGCTGGCAGGCCGGCCCCGAGCCGGGTCCTGGGGGTGTGGAGATGAGGGTTCCCAGCCCTTGATCTTCAGGGGTGCAGAGGACCTTGGGGGAGACGCATTCCCCCGGCCGAGCGGCTGGGATGACGGTGCTCAGCTCTGCAGCAGGGACTGGGGAGAGACCGGAGGCCAGCTAAGGGCAGGTACTAGGGTTCCCCAGAACTAGCAGGAGCTCTCATTTTGGGAGCATCAGGGGGACCTGGTCCTAGGCATCCATGCTCCTCAGCATGCATGCTTCTCTCTGTGTGTCTCTTGTGTTTTTCACCAGGTTCTGACTGGTTCTCTGGGCCCCACTTGTCTTCAGCCTGCAGCACTGCTTAAGAGTTTAGCCCTGAGTACGTTTGCGTTTCAAGGAGTTAGTTGGGGTGCCCAGATTCTAGTTTCTTTTTCAGTACTGATTGGTCAGGGACCTGGGGCAATCGCAGACCTCTTTAGACCTCCATTTCTTCAAAATGGGGAGAATTTAACAGAGGCCTTGTGAGCTTAGAATTGAAGACAGCCCAGAAGCTTCCCATCTTTTAGAGCAGGAGTGGGGAACCTTTTTTTTCTGCCAAGGGCCATTTGGATATTTATAACATCACTAGAGGCCCAGTGCAGGATATTTGACATTCGTGCACTTGGGCGGGGGGATCCTCTCATCCCAGCCTGCACCCTTTAGCAGTCTGGGAGCCCTTGGGGGATGTCTGACTGCAGCTTAGGTCCGCTCCCCCCCCCCCACTTCCCTCATCCCCCAGAGTGAGCCTAAGCTGCAGTCGGATTTTCTTAGTGCTGTCACAGAGCAGATCGGGAGAGGGTTCCACCACTGCTCTGCACTCACCAACCTTCAGCCCAGCTTGTGTTGACCACCAGAGGGCAGCTCCTGCGTTGAGCTCCTTCATAGCTACTGGTCAATTCGCAAATTACCCTTTTATTATATAGGTATTACATAGGATTTGCCGGCCGTACAAAATCACTAACCTAAAAATTAGCCTGTTTTTCTTTTTTTTTAAAACTAGCTTGCTATATTTGGTCAGCAAATTTAATTAACTCATCCTTAATGCCTTGGCAGGGCCAGACCAAATGATTCCTGGGGATGTTCCCCACCGCTGTTTCAGAAGGAAAGATTTATGTTAATGATTTCTCCTCTGGGAGGAGAAACAATACCATTGGCTAGACTTGCAGGGAGGGTGCAGGGGAGGAGAGAGAAGAGAAACTGACTGCAGGGAAGGAAATCCCAAATGTTGGGAATTCAGAGGTCCTTGGGGGGTTCTGCCTCTGTTCTCCAGGCCTCACTGGTGTCTCCCCCCACAGGTGAATGAGGCCTCTGGGGATGGAGAGGATGCCATTGTGATCCTGGAGAAGACACCATTCCAGGTGGAACAGGTGGCCCAGCTCCTGATGGGCAGCCCTGAGCTCCATTTGCAATTCTCCAATGATATTTACAGCACCTATCACCTGTTTCCTCCGAGGCAACTGAGTGGTGAGCAAGTGGCGGCCCAGGTGGCTGCCTGTGGGGAGAGCAGGGTGGTGGGAAATTAGGGAGGGGTGGCTACTCTCCATAATTGGTTTGCTTGTCCTAGTGCAGGAGTTCTCAGGGGAAGGAGGAGGGCATTTTGGCTCCCAGGAGACATTTGACAGTCAGAATGACCATTTTTGGTTGTCAGAATTGGGGAGGTGGGGGTTGCTGCTGGCACCTGGAGGGTGGAGGCCAGGGATGCTGCTAAATGTCCTATGGATGGGCCCCCACAACAAGACGGGTCCCCACAACCAGAAGTGGTAGAAGTGTCAAGGTCGAGAAACCGTGCTCTGGTGTAGTGTGTTTTGAGGAGGAAGTGTGATTCGTGGGAGAGAGAGGTTTATCGACTAACGGAATAATAAGGAACGTCAGCATTTACTAAATCCTTACATTGTGCTAGCCACCATTCTGAGTGCTCTTCATGTAGCATCATATTTTATCCCCAGAATAGCCTTGTGGTAATAGGGCTTTACAGGAGAGGGATCTGAGGTTTTGGAAGGTTGAGTAACTTGGCCAAGATCACACAGCCAACAGGCACGCGGAACACTGAGGACTTGCTCGCCACACTTGGTGAACTGAGCTGTGTGTTGGGTCACTTCCCTGGAGGAACTCACTTCCTAGTAGGGGAGACCGTGCGTGTGATTGAGGGGGATGGACTTGAGAAGGGCAGGAATTCAAGGGTTAAAAGACAGAGATTTTGTGTGTGTGTGGGGGGTTGTTTGTTTGTTTGTGTTAATTTTTTTAGAGAGAGAAACATTGATGTGTAGTTGCCTTTCATAGGAGCCCCGACCCAGGATTGAACCTGCGACGTGGGTATGTGTCCTGACGGGGATCGAACCCGCCACCTTTTGGTGTAGGGGACAGCGCTTCAACCAACTGAGCCACACCAGCCAGGGCCAGAGATTTGTTTTTGATTGCAAGTATTTTTATTTTTATTCTTTTCCATCTTCACTCAAAGATAGGCTTTTCATTGATTCTAAAGAGAGGAAGGGAGAGGGGGGAAAGAGGGAGAGAAATATCGATTGGTTGCCTCCCACATGCATCCTGACGGGGGATTGGACTCATAAGTTGGGTACATGCCCTGATGGGAATCGAACCTGAGACCCTTTGGTGCACAGGACGATGCTCCAATCACTGAGCACACCAGCCAGGGCACAAGTATAATTGGTTGAAAAGAGGGAAAAAGAAGAATATTCCATGCCAAAAGCCAGGCGTGAGGTGAACTTCTTTCTGTGGTTAGACTGAGTAGGCCACTTTGTCGGAAGTGTGAGGGCAACTGGTTGACCTTGAAGCACCCCTTGACCAGGAAATGCTGGGATCTGGTTTGCAGCACATACCCATCTGCCTTTTTATTTGCCTTCTGGCATTTAAGAACAGTTTGGCTTTACAGATCTCCTGCCACAGCCTTTCTGATAGATCTAGTCTTTTCTGCATCCCACGAAAAGGTGCTATTGTTGTCCTTTGGAGATACGTGTGAACACTTGATGTGAGACAAGCAAAGCTTCACAACTGCCAGCAAAACAGCCTGGTCCTCCACTGAGGGAAAGCCAGATTGATCAGCTCAACTTGACAGAAATGGACAGCTGTATTTACTTCCTCGGGTATGGACCTTTAAGCAAATAGATCCTTCAACTCAGAGAGGCAGAAGCATGTCAGAAGGCACTGTCGCCAGACAGCACCTGGAGTTCTGGGGTGTTTATTCTGTTGTCACCCCTCCCCCTGGCCTTCCTGCATCCCTGCATCTACCTTCCCCAGCCCTCAGCCACAATGAAGGTCTCCATAGAGCAGCTCTGTAGAGTTCACAGCTTTTTCTTACTTTATTTTTCCGGTACTTCTCTGGTATTGCACAAAATGATGATGGCCCCTCCTTATCTTTGTCGTTTTTTTCTCTTAAATTAAGCAGGGAAAGGAACAGTCCGCTATCAGTTCACCACAGGCCCTCTTCCCCATTCGGAGCCCCAGGGTCTCTGCCCTCTCCCCAGCACAGCCCGCTCCCACTGGGGGCCTCAGATGTTAGCTCATCTTCCAGCGCTGCCTTCGGAGCATAAGTGCTCGCATGCATGCGGTGTGGTCCACTTTGTTCTCCCTGCCCAGACGAAGTCATAACAGTTTGTTCAGAGCTGTCCTCTCTCTCCTCTTGTTTAGCTACACATCCTGTTCCTGGATGAGCTTCTTGGCAAACTGCGGACAGGACCAGAGAATAAGTATTTTAAGCTCTATGAGCCACAAATGGCCTCTGTCACACACTCCCTTTCTTAACCCTACGAGACCTGAGGCCCTGAACCTAACTGTCTCTTAAACCACACAAAGTCAATTCAAACACACATGGGGGCGGACATGTGCAATGGCTAACCGTGAGGTTTGACCACGATGGGTTGGTTATTTTTAGTTTGTGACGCATTTTTTTCCGTACTAGGCAACGTACCTAGGCAAAGCGGTGTAGCGGCAGATTCGGAAATTACTGAGAAATCGGTATAGCGGTCTGGTAGGGTTAATTGATTTTTAGAGAAAGGAAGAGAATCATCAGCTTGTTGTCCCACTTACTCATGCATTCGTTAGTTGTTTCTTGTACGTGCCCTGCCTGGTCATTGACCCCCAAACCTTGGCATATCAGGACAACGCTCAAACCCGCTGAGCTACCCGGCCAGGGCTCGCCTTTTTCTTTTTCTTAACGCCTTTAAAAATGGAAATACTGCTCTTAGCTGGGCCAGGTTCGACCTTCTGGCCAGTTTGTCGTCTCCTGGTTCAGATTTTCCCCCCTCAAAATGTGACCTGTGGACCAGCAGTGTTGGTAGCCCCCGGGAGCTGTCAGACACACGAGACCTCAGGCCCCCACTCCAGACCTCAGACTCAGAATCTGCACATGAGCAAACCCCCAGGGGACTCATGCACACTGCGGGGCGCTGGTCTCTAGTCGTCACCTGTGTGCGGGTCATACCTGTGTTATTTCTCTATCCCTGACCTTTCCAGAACCCCAGGCTCATACTGTGATGAACGCCTACTGGGCATCTCCATTGGGAGGTCTCAGAGGTAGGCAAGCTGTGAGGCTCCGATGCACTCTGCATGTGACAGTACTTCGCACATGCGCAGTACTAGCTCCATCGTTACTCTGATGCCCTGGGCCCTCTGCTGGGTACTGGAGCTTCAGAGATGAGTAAGACACGTCTTTGTCCTCACAGTCTTGCTGTGAAAAGAGGGAAGTTAACGCAACAGGGCTTAGTCATTGTCTGGCTGTAGGGAACCGAGGCCGTTGAGAGTGGCGCTTGTCAGACCTGTTTCTGACCCTCGGCAGCTAGACCCGCAGCTAGACCCACGTTGGGTGCTCAGTATGGCTGCAGAAGAATAAAGCCACAAGCTGACCGCCTTGTTCTTTCCTGAGGGCCAAGCACTGCACAGCCACGAGGGGGCGGCATTGCTAAAGCATTCTCTAGCCGGCTCCTAGGCTCCTTTGACCTCCCTTGCCAGAGCCCTTCAGTCCTGCCTCTCCCACCTCATTCTGAGTCACCAGCTCTTCCCACTGCCAGGGGGGCCTTAAAGTGCCCTTCCCCAGCCTCAGCCCTCTGAGCCCCTTGAATTTCCCTGCTTTCTCCAGCTGCTTCTCCTGACCTTCCCAGAACAGGTGTCTGGGGGAGCATCCCACCTCCATCTCTGAGTTCTGAGCCGTCGCTCTCCTGTTTCCTCTGGTATTTCTCTGGTCATGGGCACATTTCTCCCTTGGCTTGGAGGCTTTTCAGCCTCCTTTATCCCCTCCAAATCTCAGCGGGCCACGAGCTCTGCTCCCCACTCCATTGACATGGTAGAGCTGGGCATCCGAGGCAGACATGCAGGGTCCTGTCCCAGCGCTAGCACTGGCCGGCAGTGGGAGCTGAGGCAGCGTGCTGTTCGGGTTTCAGCGTCCTGCAGGGGCTCAGCAAGCCTCGGGTCAGACATGGCTGGGCTGGGATTCTGCTTTGCCCTTTGCTGGCTGTGAGGACTTGGAACGTTTCTGTGCTCGTGTAACAGATGAGGGCCTGGTGCTGCGCCGGGTGCCATGTGCGCTGGGAGTGCATCAGGTAGCATCATTGTCTGGAGCCCGGTGGTGAGGCAGACGGCCGACCAGGAAACAGGTCTCCGTGGCCCTGAATGGGAGAGGGCTACGTGGGCCGGACGTCCAGGAGCCTCTCTGGGGCTGACTCCCAGCTGAGACCTGGAGGATGGGGAGGAACCAGCTGTGCAGAGAGCTGGTGAGGGGGCGAGAATGTCCTGGGCTGAGGGAATGGCCCGGTTCTGGGGGAGGAAAGAAGTAGAAAGGAGGCCCTTGTGTTGGGAGCTTGGAGGGGAGCTGGTGTCCATGCGTGGGGTGCAGATGAGTTTGGGGAAGTAGCTGTTAAACTTGTTTGGCAACTGAACATACCTCAGGATGATTGTGGCAAAAATAAGAAAGAGAACAATTTTTTTTTGTTTGTTTTAGCCTCTGCTCACAGTGAGAAATACATTTTACATCGTCATCCAGTGCCTGTGAATAAGTACACAGGTTTGCAAAAACAGCCCTACCCTTTGTGGGGTGCTCTCTAGTTTTCTAACTTAATTCCAGTCTTGTGTGTTTCCCTTTTTAAAGAATTCTAGCCGTAAGCTTCTAAATGAGTTTCATCACCGCTGTCATGCGTTGTGACCCATTGGGAGAAGGCGTAGAAGGCACTTAGCACAGCGGCTGGCATACGGTGTGCACTGGACGTGTTAGTCATTTTCTGTTGCTGTTATGCCTTTCAAATGCTATGAGCCTTAAGTGGAGCAACATATGCAGCATATGGAAATGCCAGCCCTGACCAGGGCAGGTGTCCTTTCTTCCCCCCTGTGACCATATGGCAAATGTGAGGACCGGGTGGGCCGGACGGCTGGCATCTTAGTGCTGCTTCCTGCCAGCAGGCAGGGCAGAGCCTGGGTCACCTCCTGCTGCTTCCGCTCTCACGCTGTCAGGCCCATGCCTATCAATGGAGCCCTTTCACGGAGGCCTCCGTTCCCTCTTACCTGGGAAGAAGGGGGGGATGCTAGCGAGAGCGGTGTGACTCAGAAATCCAGGCTGCGCCTAAAAAGGCCAATTGTTTTCCTCATGGAGAGCAGGGTGTGGGATCTCAGGTTCAGAGGAGCAGAAGGCATCTGTGTGAGCGAGGCCAGGCAGGGGCAGGGCAAGCCTGGGAACCGCTCCTCCCTGGGTTGCAGGGCACTCCCAGGACCTGTGCATTTGGCAGAGGTGCAACCCAGACCTGAGTTTAGAGCTCGGACTTGTTCGAGAGGAGCATTTTAAAGGCTAACTGTTCCCATAGGAGTTTTCCTGGCAGCCGTGGTCATGATGAAAAACAAAACTGGAAACAACCTGGATATCAGCTCACAGTAGGATAGATAACTAAATTGAGATGTTTTCCTACACTGGGCTGCTTCTCTGTTGCAGTGAAAACGAATGAACTACAAGAAAAGCAAGACTCAGAACACCCACAGTGTGACTCCTGATAAAGCTGAAAAGCAAGCAGATCTAAGCAATATACCACTTATGGTGCATGCATACATAAGAAGCTAGGAAGACAGAAAAGATAAGATTCCTTAACCCCTGATTCAGCAACATGATCATCTCCGGTGGTGGGGGTGGTGCCGAAAGGACAGCAAAGTCCTAGTAACGTTCTGTTTCTTGGACAGCGTGCACCATGCGCGTGTAGTTTCCATTTTTATTTTAGGTCTTTAAACTGTGGCATATTTTATGCTTAAATACAGAGGCACCATACATACATAGAGATGTGTATCTATGTGAATACACGCGTTTTATATGTACAACATAATTCCCAGGGAAAAGTTAAGGAAAGTGGGCACGTCCTTCGAGAACTGAGATTATGTCCCCACCGAACTGCAGAGCTCTACTCCTTCTGAAGTTTGGTTTCCAGTCACTGTCGTTGAGCGTAACAATGTTGATTCAGGTCTCCTTGCTCGTGGTTTTGGGCATTAGGAGGCCTTTGTTTCTGCACATCCGCCGCCTTTCCTCTGGGGCCCGGGAGGCAGGGCCTGACTTTCTTCCCTCCAGGGCCCAGGGAGCTGGGCTGGGCTGAATGTCCTCCAGGACAGTGCCAGCCCTGGCAAGACGGGCCGTGTGGGAGGTCCTCCCACAACTGCGGGAGGCCCGGTACCAGGCTCTGCGGGCCCCACTCCAGCGCAGACTGGCACAGGCCTCCCCCCATCCCTAAGGGTGTCCTTGGCAGCCCTCCCATGGCAGCTGAGCTGAAGGACAAGAGTCCTCTGAGCTCTGACCAGCAGGGCAAGCCTTGGCAAGCAGGTCACTGGCCGAGCGAGTGAGGAAGAGCACCATCGTCATCCAGCATGAGAAATTCCCCAGATGTGGCTGGTTCGTGACCCAGGGCAAGTCATGGACTTGCTCGGAGCCTCCGTTGCTCTGAGCGGAAAGCGAGGAATCCAGTGGCTGGCTAGCCCGCCGCTGGGCGTCTGGATCCTGTGAGATGATAGTAGCTTAGGTTCCAGTGGAACCCAGAGGCCCTGTGCTTCTTACCTAGAACCACTCATCAGAATTGCTAAGGAGCTTTCTCGAAACACAGAGTCTGGACCCACTGAATTATGTGCCTGGGAGCATTTATCAAAGTTTCACCAACCTGTTCCCGGTTCGATTCCCGGTCAGGGCTATTCACGGTCCCGGTTCGATTCCTGATCAGGGATTTCAGGTTCCATCCCCAGTCAGCTGTCTGTCGGTCTGTTTCCCCACTGCCCCCTCTCTCCCTCTACTCTTCCTCTCTCTAATCATTTCGTCAGATTCGGATTTAAAAAAAGAAGCCACACCATCACACAGTCAAATCATCGAGTAGCAGCGGAGGCCTATGTGGGTGGGACGGGCTCGGGAGCACTCTGCCTCACCCGTCGGCTCTGCAGGGGCAGGTGCTGTTAAAATCCCTGGGCTAGTGTTTCTGGTCTTTTTCTCCAGACGCTGAATTGAATCATATGCCTCTGCAGCTCTTTCTTGATTTATCAGATTTTGACGTCATCAAGTCCCCACGGTGGAAGTTGAAAGGTTCAGCTCCTTTTTACCTCATTTTATTGTGCTTTGCAGGTAACTGCCTGTTTTACGCATTGAAGGTAAGACCCTCCACCAGCAAAAAGATTACAATTTGCCGAGGGCTCAGATGGTTAGCATTTTTAGCAATGAAGTATTTTTTAATTATAGTAGGTACACTGTTTTTAAGACACGTGGTAGACTACAGTTAGTGTAAACATAGCTTACATGCACCGGGACACCAGGAAGTTCTGTGACTCGCTTCATTGTGATACTCGCGTTATTGTGGTGGCTGGAACCGAACCTGCAGTATCTCCCAGATGTGCCTGTGCCTTTCTCACCATCCCTCCCTGCGCCTCCCAGTTTTTGATGTTTATATTACTATTTTTAGAATTGCCTGTGGAGTCCTAAATCTACTGCGACCTACTGTCATTTCCTTTTATCACTTGTCAGGTGAGAATCTCAGGGCCTCCAGCCTTTTCTTCCTCCCACCCCTCCCCCACTTCGTCCTTTGCTGTTTCCCAACTTACCTGTGGGCTGTACTTATACTTCCCACTGTCAGGGCCTGCTCTGTTGCATAACTGTGAGGTCCTGTGTGCTGTGCCTGCCGGTCGACACCAGTAAGCAGTGCTGTCCTTGTTGTGACCACGATAGTGTGTGCTGCCGCCTCAGGCCGAGGCAAGGATCTCAGTGCCGTGTACCGTCCAGCGTGTAATCAGTCCTGGGCCCCGTGGAGGGCAAGTGGGTTTGCTCTCCTTACATCCCAGCAGTTCCTCCTGGTCATGCTGCTTTTCCGTTTTTCATACGTGAACCAGGACTTTACCCGCTTTTTCAGTTTCTAGTTCCCCTTTTAATGCTGTGGTTAAAAGAATAGCTGCATTTACTGTGTTTGTGAAGTTGTCCAGACACTTCTTAGTTGGGTAATTCATTACACGGTGGCTGCTTCCTTCCTGAGATGTGTGTGGACGCTGCCTCCTGCGCCCCAGCCTGGGCAGCTGGTCCAGGCATCTCTCCACCCAGACTCCCCGCACCGCTCCCCAGGTACCTTCCCCTGCGTTCTGGAGTCCGCGCCTTCCTTTCCTGCTCTCTTCTCTTGTTTAGCTGAAGTGCACTTGTAAGCACTTCTTCAGAAGGAAGAGGGGAAGGAAAACTTTAAATCCTTCATTTTACCCTCACTTTTGACTGAATACAAAATTTACATTTTATTTTCCTTCTCAACATTGAAGGCATTGACCTAACTGCAGGCATTTGTTGCTAATAAGATATCTGATGCCAATGTGATTCTCTTTTTTCCCCAAATGTTTTTATTGAGTTTTACAGAGAGAGAGAGAAACATTGATGAGAGAGGAACATCATCAATCGGCCGCCTCCTGCACGCATCCCAACTGGGGATCGAGCCCTTGACCCAGGCATGTGCCTTGACTGGGAATCGAACCCGTGACCTCTTGGTTATTGAGTTGATGCTTAACCACTGAGCCCTGCCAGCCAGGATGATTTTCATTTCTTTATAGCTAACTCGGTTTTGGTTTTTGTTCTTTTTTTATTGCTTTATTAGTTTCCTTTTCTGGAAGCCGATAGTGTCTTCTCTTCATCTTTGGTGTACTGAAATCTTGTAAGGTGCCTGGTTGGATTTTCCCGTTGTCCTGGGTACTTTTGGACCCTTTTGATTTAAAGTCTTAGGTTGCTCTTCATTTTTCTATTATTTCGGCTCTGTACATTTTTCTATTATTTCTTCTATGCTTCGCTTTACTTTCTCTTACTGGACATCCTATCCGTTGTCAGACTTCCTAAGCTGATCCTGTGTGTGCCTACTGTTCTCGCTGTTCCCACCTCTGCCTCTTCTGTCTGTGGTGGGTAGAGCGTCTTCACTTTGTCTTGCAGACCTTGTGAAGGCTGTAATTTGGCGGTGGTATTTTTAATTTTCTTCCCTCTGGGTCTCTGATGATACGATTTTCATAGCCTCTTGCTCTTGCTTTGCAGAGGCCAGATTGGGTTTCCTTGCTCTGACACACTAATTAGAATTGTTTTAAAAGTTATCTCCTGACCTTCCATGATCTCATTTCCTCTGGGCTCTGGTTTTAGTGGTTATTCTGGTCATTCTTTTTCTGGCTGCTGGTTTTCCCCCGAATGTCCGGTGGATGCTCTCTCGTTTGTACTTAGACCTAGTCTGATAGTCCATGAGCTGGCTTTGTGTCCCTCCTTCTGCTGTAGCCTGCCTCATGCTCCGCGCTGCAGCTTCCTTCAGCGTTGTCTTCGATCACATGTTGCTTTCTGCTTCCTAACTTTGGGAAATGAATCGCAGCCTTGTCCTCTGCAGCCTCCCACTCATCCCGTCACTATTGGGCGTTTGTTCCCTTTTGTGTTTTCCTTACTGCTATCGCAGTGGGTTTGTTAAATGGTCTGAGGGCCACCATTAAGCTGGAGTTGGTGGCCTTCCAATATGTCTAGGTGTGCTGGGTGGGGTCTCTGTAGGTGTAGGCAGCTTAGACCACAGAGAAGTTACCCGCTTGAGGCCACCCCCAGACAGAGCTGGTGCTGAGATAGACAGACCCTCTTTCTCCCAGGTGCTCACGCACAGCAGGTGGGGTGTGCATTGGACATGGCCAGGTCCGTGAGATTGTAAACCTTGCCTCCCTTTGACCTAGCACATCGGCTCTCAGGTATCTGACCGAGACAGTCTCACCGAGACACACACGTGCAAAGAGGTGCAAGAATATTCATTGCAGCATCATTTGTGATAGAAAAAACCCCAAACCTCAGGGACCTCTGATGGCAGCAGGGGTTGGGGAGCTGGTTAACAAGGCACAGTGCGTGCATAGTGTGGGCTACTATGCAGATAATCTATAAAGGATTATCCCACTTGTGCCTAAAAAGGGGGGGAAAAAAGACTTTTATAAAGCTACTAGAGGCCCGGTGCACGAAATTCATGCACGGTGGTGAGGGGGCGTGTGTGTCCCTCAGCCCAGCCTGCACCCTCTCCAATCTGGAACCCCTTGAGGGATGTCCAACTGCTCATTTAGGCCCAATGCCACTGGATCTCGCAATCTAGGACTGCTGGCACCCAACTGTTCACCTGCCTGCCTGCCTGATTGCCCCTAACTGCTTCTGCCTGCCAGCCTGATCACCCCCTAACCACTCCCCTGCCAGTGTGATCAATGCCTAACTGCTCCCCTGCCACCTGATTGCCCCTAATTGAGCTCCCCTGCTGGCCTGGTCTCCCCCAACTGCCCTCCCCTGCCGGCCTGGTCGCCCTTAACTGCCCTCCCCTTCAGGCCTGGTTCCCCTCAACTGCCTTCCCCTGCAGGCCTGGTTGCTCCCAACTGCCCTCCCCTGCAGGTCTGGGTCCCCCCCAACTGCCCTCCTCTGCAGGCCTGGTCTCCCCAACTGCCTTCCCCTGCAGGCCTGGTTGCTCCCAACTGCCCTCCCCTGCAGGTCTGGGTCCCCCCCAACTGCCCTCCTCTGCAGGCCTGGTCTCCCCAACTGCTCTCCCCTGCAGGCCTGGTTGCCCCCAACTGCCCTCCCCTGCTGGCCTGGTTGCCCCCAACTGCTCTCCTCTACAGGCCCAGTCACCCCTTACTGTCCTCCCCTGCAGGCCTGGTCCCTCCCAACTGCCCTCCCCTGCAAGCTTGATTGTTCCCAACTGCGCTCCCCTGCCGGCCATCTTTGACCATATGGGGGAAGCCATCTTGTGTGTTGTAGTGATGGTCAATTTGCATATTCTTTATTAGATAGGGTGGTCATATTTATGGAAACTCATTAAAGAAAAGACTAGAATAACGAACCCCCACCTATTATCTGTCTTTACATAAATGATTAGAATTATTTGAGAATATATTCGTGTGACACGTGGATAGACATTTTTTTAGAATGTGACCTCAGAAAACAAAGAAGCAGATCAGACGATGAGCCTGGATTAGGGCCCCTGGCTGCTTCCTTCTTTCACAGCCTGAATGATCCTCATTGCTCAGGGCCTGTCAGTTTATCGTCAAGTACTACATACTCCCAAGACACGCGGACCCCAGAGCCTGGTGATTTCCGCCTCCCTCCCTACGCAGACACACCTGTGACATGCTAATGAAGAGCACTTGGCCTCGCGGGGTGCACACGAGCTGGCCGGTTGACGTGTGTGCAGATGACTACCCCACACCTGGAGACACAGCGACCGGTGATGGGCGGGATTTGGTGGCAGCAGGGTGGGAGGTGGAAGGCTGTGCCTGTGCGGGCCACAGTGTAGATAAGCTGTCGAGCAGGCATCGAGCATGGGCTGGGCTTTGTCAGTGGCCGGGACAGGTGAGAGCCCCCAGGAGTCGTCACCAGTCGATGGTCCGTAAGTGGCAGGTGTCTGTCGGCTTGTCTCCCTGGTGCTTCAGAGCTCCCGATGCCAGTGCCAGGGCCCCTCTGGGCGTGGAAGGACAGTGGGACAAGAACAAGCAGAAGTCCCGCAGTGGGGAGGTTCCTACCCCCTTCGTGGAGCTCTTCACTCAGCTGGGCTCTGCCTTTGGCTGGCTGGCTGGCTGCTTCCCCCCCCCTCCTTTCCCTGCCACCTCGGCTCAGAGTGCTGCCTTTGTGTCGCCTCCTCAGTGCCCCGAGAGCAGAGGCCTCTGTTCACTTCTCCGTTTGGACTCCATGAGGCCAGGAGAAGCCACTGCATTCAGAGCCTATTTAGAAGTGAACAAATCCCGAGTTGCTGCGTTGTGCCTCCACTACAAACCTCGCATTCTCCCCCCTCTCTCCCCCCACCCTTCTCTCTCTCAGACGGGGCAAGGTCCCAAGACTCTGTGGCAGTCTTAAGGCTCGAGTCAGCGGAAAAGTCGGCCTGCCTGGGACCAGTGGGCAGAGGCAGACTACCCGCAGGATAGCTGGATCCATTTCACTGCTGGCTGGGCTGTGGCAGCAGCCTGTGGCAGCTGGTCTTGCTGTCCACTCCTGACCCATGCTTCATAGCGAGCGCCAGCCAGGATTCCCGTAGTCCTGGGCTCCTCGGTGGGGCTGTGTCCTGCCCTTTGACCTTCTCCCTTTCCACCATACGCAGTGTGGCGGCTCCACTGAGGTGCACCATGACCAGTGCTGTGCTCTCAGTGAATTAAAGGCAGTCCCTTTAGACGGGAAGTTGAGAGAGACCACATTTTGGAATTCCTGAGTGTTCAGTCTAATAGCTCTGTAGCCTGGTCAGCTGAGCGCAAAACCATTTCTTCCAGCAGTTCTAAGGCCAGGATTGTCGGTCAGCAGCTCCATTATCTCCTTAGATAGCCTGGGTCCTTCTGCCGAAATGAACTTGGGGAGCCCTAAGCCTACAGCCTGCCCCCCGCAGCACTTCCTCTTCCTAAAGGACCACCCCCACCCCAGCCGGCTCTGGGACTGCGTGTAGTTATCACATTTGCTGGTGGGCCTGACGGCCCTGTCCTACCCCTCCTCCCACTCCTGGGCCTCAGTGCTGGGGAGGGGAAGGAGCCTTCAGACCCAGGTCTTGCTGAAATCAGCATCCGCCTCCTGCCTCTGAGAACATCTCTGCTTTCCTGGAGACAGGTAATTAGCGGTTTGAGGTTTGCTGTGGAGTGATGGAAGCTTCCAGTAGAATCCAACCACACCCTATTCTCAGGCCTTGAGTTCTCCCAGCGTCCCTGCAGTGGGGGACCAGGAATACTCCGCCCTGGCCTTCGACTGGAGCACCGTCTCCTCTCCAGCTTCCGGCTTGTCCTCTGTGGTCACAGAGGTCAGGGCGAGGAGCGTGTGGCCTAGCGAGGAGGGAGCCCAGGAGGAGAAAGGGAAGCAGCTCCGAGACCCTCCAGCAGCCTCTCCGCCAGCCCTGCTGCAGTTCTGGATGGCGTGCCCTGCGGGTCTGAGTCATCCAGCCTGTCACCTGGGGGCTCCGCTCGGCTCAGTGGAGGGGGTGCGGGTGGGCTCCACACTCAGATCGTGCTTTGCCGTTGCCTCTGGCCTGCTTTCCTGGGCCTGCACATCTGGGTCAAATAAGTTGAAACTGGCTCACGATGGTGAAGGGAGAGCAAAGCCACAGACGGAGCCATGGAAGTGACCTCATCGTGTGGAAGCCATCAGCGAGCGCTGGAAAGCAGTCGTGTTTGAACATGTGTATGGGAAGGAGAGCAGACTGTCTGTGGTTTGCATTTTCATGTTTCATGTGCAGCAGCATTTTCCTGGGGATTTGGCTAAGCCAGCTTTGGCAGCGAGTGAGGGAGGCAGCTGCTCTTTTCTCTACACAGCCCTGCCTCCCTCCTCTGAACGCAGTTGTGCTTTGGTGTGCGGGTGGGGGGTAGGGGCTGGTTTTTCACTGGAGAAGGCCTTTTGGGAGACTCTTGATGGGCAGGCCCGAGTTGTCTTAGCTGGGGCTTACCAGTCTGCTCAGCTGAGCTGCAGAGAAAGGAGCCTGTGTGTGCAGGCCTCTTGTTATCTGAGATGCGTTCTGTGACCATTCCCACTGCCCAAACATCCCTGTGGATGGAGAGCTGCACCCCAAGCCCCGCAGAGGCTGCCGCACCACCACCAGGCCCCTCTTCTGGAGACGAGCCCCCCTCCTCAGGGCTTCTTTCTCACCATCGAGCACTGTCAGATGGGGGGTGAGGGGGTTGGTGTACCACATGCACCACACACAAGTTGCAGCAGCGTTGTCCCCTGTTGTGGGCAGGGCTGTCTTTAGTCCCTCTGTGGGCCCACTAGAGCCTGTTCCAGCCCATTATCTGGCAGCAGTGCACCCGTGACACCACTCCTCAGCCCTCCAGAGATGAGGCAGCGGCTCTGCTTTGCTGCACTTCCCAGGGGGCTGGCAGCGAGCGCTGGGCATCGCTGCTGCTGCTGCTGCTGCTGCTGGCCGCTCGCTCTCGTGTGCTCCCAGACCTCCCAGGGTGCAGCCTCAGTCCCTCTGGCACCTCATTACGCCTTTGGTTTTGCCGACTGGTGTATGTGTCTCGAAGGGGTTGGGACTCATTGTGTGTCTCCTGTCTTAGAGGCTGCTGCGTGGAGAATATGGCTGTGGTGGGGTGTCTTAGGAAAGGGCCTGCAGGAGGGTGGCCCTGTGGCATAGGGAAAGCAGGGTTGCATAGAGGAGCCATTCTGCTTGGGTTCAAATATCAGCTCTGCCACTGTGACCTTGGGCTTATTTTTCTATTTTTAATATATTTGTTTTAGAAAATAAAACAAATGCTGTTCAAGCCGTCTCCGGGAAGCTCAGGTAGAGCATCATCCCGATACACCAGGGTTACAGGTTCGATCCCTGGTCAAGGCAGATAGAAGTATCAACCAATGAATGCATAAATAAGTGAAACAACCACTTGATGTTCCCCCTCCCCCCATACACCCTCTCACCTCTCTCTACCTCTCTCCGTCCCTTCCCCTCTCTTTCTAAAATCAGTTTTAAAAATTAGATATTGAAGGTTGAGATGACCCCATACTCTCCTCCTCATGCAGAGCTGTCAACCAATCTTTTATGCCTCTGTCTGTGGAACTGGAAGAGTGGCCTGTGCTGAACCTGATCAGCCCAACAGAAAGGATTCAAATTCCTGGAGGTTCTGTCATGCAAAGGCATGACCTCGCCGAAGTGACCGAATGACTGGTTGACTGGTTGCTATGATGCACACTGATCACTAGGGGGCAGATGCTCAATGCAGGAGCTGCGGACCCTCCCCCTGGTGGCCTGCCAACTTCCTGCGGTCCCTCCCCATAGCTGGCCAACCTCCCACGCTTTCCCCACCCCCCCCATCAGCCCTGATTGCGGGCCAGGATGAGGAACCCCACCTGTGCATGAATTTGTGCACTGGGCCTCTAGTCCTAAAATAAAGCTCCAGGTGAATTCGTCTATGTCCATCAGCTCATTAGCTCTTCTTTTTAATTGCAGAGAGAGGAAGGGAGAGAGAGAAACATCAGTGATGAGAATCATTGCCTACCTCCTGCATGCCACACACCGGTGATGGAGCCTGCAGCCCAGGCATGGGCCCAGACCAGGAATGGAACTGTGACCTTCTGGTTCATAGGTCGACACTCAACCACTGAGCCACGCCAGCCAGGCTGCTTTCCTAACCGACACTTAGGAAGAGTTGTGAACCTGCTTGTTGTGAATGTCCCTGGGTTCGGGTTTGCTGATATTTCCTCGCGGTCGGATTCAGACTGTGTTTTTGGCAGAACAGCATGGCACATCCCTCAGGAGGCACGCGGCGTCAGTTTCCCCCCGGGAGTGCTGTTAACTCTGACCACTTGGTATTTTCCCTTTGTAATTAGTGAGTAATCTGTGGGGAGGTACTTTGGGGCTGTGCATGGATATCCTGCTCTCAGTGTACTTATTCCCGCCCAGTGGTTTGACATTTATTGGGCATTTATTGATCCAGCACACGAGGGCCCGGGCTTCCGGTGGGGGTCTTCCCAAACTCCTTGGGAAGTTCAGTCGCATCCACACCTTGATTGGCATTTAGGTAAACAGCAGGGTTTCCCATTGGAAAACTTACATTGATATTTATCAGAGGTTTTATTCCATTTGGGACAAAAACGCTCTTCCTGGGTTTAAAGTCTGAAAGGCCAGTTTCACTTATTGATTTCGTCAGTATTTGTTGAGTGCTTCCTATGGGCCAGTGCTATCCCAGGTGTTGGGGGTAAAAATGATTAAAAAAATGACATTTTTGTCCCCTGGAAGGTACATTTTAATGGAGAATCAGACAGTCTGTCTCTCTTATCAGAGTGATGAGTGAGGGAGACAGTGTTGGGCTAAGGGTGCTGCTCCAGCCAGGGCTGTCCAAGCTCTCTGACTCCTGGGCAGAGACCCCGGTTATGAGGCCTAGAAATGCGCACACGCTTGATGTGATTTAGTGGAGGTGGAAGGAGATTGGTTTGGCTGGAGCAGAGATCAAGGACGGGGGTGCATGACTTTGGGAGAGGTCCTGGCTCGATGATGGAGGGCCTTGTTGACCATGCTGGGGAGCCATTAGGTCAGGTCTGAGGGGGTCAGGCCTCAGGAGGATACGTACTCAGCCAGCCCCACCCCACCATGTGCTTGGTATAGCGCTGTGGACGCCTCCCTGAGCTATTGGCCCGCATGTGAGGGCCAGGCTTCCGGTGGTCTGTGTGAGGCTGGTCCCCCGGTGAGTGGCTCCAAGGGCCTTGATATACAGTGGGTTTCTGCATCCAGGGAAGGAAGGCCAGCAGGAGGCTAGCAGGGGCTGGCCCGGTGAGATGCCTGTTTCCCCAGCACCCTGGGTGGTGGGGCGGTCTTTGACAAGCCTTGGCAGACAGGGGCATGCTCGGGGCCCCAGCACTTTCTGATCTGGAGCAGCCAGGGAGCCCCAGACTGTGAGCACAGGCTGTGTGTCCATTGCCAAGAGGCTAGGCTGTTCTCCAACATCAGTCCTGCCTGTGTTTCCGCCCACCTCCCCCACAAAGAGGGAGCCCCATGCCTCTCAGTTTCCTCCCGAGTCCCAACCCAGGAAACTGGAATCACTACAAACCCAAGAGAGAGGGCTGGCATTGGGGGCCCTTTTCTGTTGGGGGAGGGGCACTCTCTAAATGCTCCCATCTCCTGCTCTTTGAGTCTCACAACAGCCCAAGGTTACTCAGCTACCAAGTGCAGGCAGGATTTGAACCCAGGCCAACTGCTGGGTTCGAATCTGTTTTCTCCACATGCTGCACTGCAGACAGCATGTATTCCCCAGAGCCCATTGCCAGGGACCCACGGTGCCATCCCACCGATTTCAGACAGTCCCTGCCTCTTCAGCTCTTGGCGTGCTGACCTCTGGCTGTGACCCTGGGCTGGCTGGTGGAGTGGTGGGAGTGAGAAGCACTGAATAGCCTTTGCTGCTGCCTCCCTCCGGGGTCCAGTGCAAATTCCCAGGACGCTGGGTGGTACTCACCGAGCATCCCAGCGGTCCGGACGGCACATGCCGCTTAGTGTAAGCAGCGCTGTGGGGCAGGTTTTATGAGCACCTTTTAACAGGTGAGGAAACGGAGACGGGGAGGTTAAATAACACACCCAGCGAGTGGCATGGCCAGCAAGCAGAGAGCCACGTGCCAGCTCGGGTCCCGTGTGTCTGTGCCTTCTCCAGCATCGAGCTGACGCAATAGGGGCCTTTATCCTCACCAGAGGTCATGTGCTTGGTGTAGCGCAGTGGATGCCTCCCTGGGCTGTTGGAAGACAGCAGAAGGCTTTAAGTAGGTTTTGGACAGCAGTAGGCTGCAGCACTGACTGTAGAGAGAGAAGGCCAGGTTCCAGCTCGCTCTGCCGCACCTCCCAGGGTGATGGGAGGTTCGTCTGGAATCCCATCAGTGCTTCCACTCCCCTGTGAGATGGGGGTTAAAATCACCACCGTCCTCAGACCAAGTGCGAGTGGGAGCTGGGTCCTAGGTGTGCAGGCGAGTGAGAGTTTGCTGGCGTGTTCAGTGCGCCTGCAGGGCTCCCCCACTCTGCGTCCCTGGACGGGCACCTCTGAACCTGGAGTAAGGGTCAGGGAGGCTGCAGGCCTTTGGAGAAACAGCCCACGGAAGTTAAACCCCATTGTCCCTTCCTGCCCCTAACATCTTTGTTGAAGCGCCATATACAGGGGTGGGCGAAGGTAGGTTTACAGATGTTTGTATGGAAAAGGACAAATAATACAAATAAGTAACGATAATTCGTAAATAAGATAAGAATCCACTATACACCTACTTTTGCCCACCCCTGTGTAATGTTAGTGACAACAGTTGTAGCAGACGCTATTAGGGATAAAGGAACTTCACCAAGACCAGGTGATACTGGACCAGAACCCTAGGCGAGAGTGTGTTTAGGAAAACGACACCATTCCTTCCGAGGAAAACAGTGGTTCTCTACTGTGGCAGTTTTATGTGGGACATTTGGCAACGCCGGGAGACATGTTTGGTTGTCACAGGTGGAGAGAGTTTTCGTTTGACTAGCTAACCACCCTGCAATGCACAGGGAGCAACAGCAGAGAATCAGAGAGGCCAGAATGGTGGTGGCATCAGGTCGAGAAACCAGGATTAAAGAGAGCCAGCATGCCCTGTGCACTGGAAGGTCGAGGGTTCCATTCCCAGTCAGGGCACATATGGGAGGTAGCCAATCACTGTACCTCTCATCTTTCTCTCTTCCTTCTTCCCTCTGTCCCTCTCTCTCCCTTCCCTCTCTAAAAAAAGAAAATAAATAAAGTAGCCAAATATTTACTGTGTGTCAGACATTGTTCTGAGTGCTTCACTGGGATTAACTTGCTTAATCATCCCAATCCTAGGACATAGGAGCTATTGTTCTCAGGTGGCAGATGGGGACGTAGGGGCAGGGGCGAGGTTAAGTAACCGGGCTGGCATCCGGGTCCCAAGGAAGGAGCAGGACATCCAGGACTTGAATTCCGTCAGCTTCTGGGCCCGTGCCTTTGACCACTGTGCTGTCCCATACTGCTGGGCATTTAGAGGACTGCTTGGCTTTAGACCAGATTTCCAGCTTCGGGTCCAGAAACCCACATACCTAGGAACTGGTATGTGAGCACCTTTGGCAATGGACACAGGCTGAGGAGTAGGTGATGAGTTTCCCTGGGGATGCTGGTGGCAGCAGTTAGTCACCACTAAGTGTGGCCCAGCTGATGAATTTAGTGGCACAGGGCACCTGTGAGAGTAGATCACAGGTGACTAGGCCCTCAGAGGCGGGCAGAAGTCGTGTCCTTGCTATGGTGGGAACAGGGTGTGGCACAGCTGTGCACAGTGGGCCTAACTGCGCTCTGGGCCGTGTTGTGTCATTGCAGATGTAAAGACAACCGTGGTTTACCCCGCCACGGAGAAGCACCTGCAGAAGTACCTGCGCCAGGACCTCCACCTGGTCCGAGAGACTGGAGGTGATTACAAGAACGTCACCTTACCCCACCTGGAATCCCAGAGCCTCAGCATCCAGGTGACTTGGACTGGCCCCGAGGCTCACACATGGAGTGCTGTCCCAGTGGCTAGTGTGTCTTTCTCAGGCATTGCTGAGGTCTGCCCAGGAGCCAGCGCTGGTCCACACACAGGCTCTGGGCCTCCCTGAGCTTACATCCTCGTGCAGGAGGCAGCGCGCAGTCACCAGTGCTATGGAGACGAGTAAGCAGGAAAGTGGCATAGGCCTGGCCAGTGTGGCTCAGTGGTTGAGCGTTGACCTATGAACCAGGAGGTCAGGGTTCGATTCCTGGTCGGGGCACATGCCGGGTTTCTGGCTCGATCCCCAGTGGGGGGGCATTGAGGAGGCAGGTGATCAGTGATTCTCATTATTGATGTTTCTCTCTCTCTCTCTCTCTCTCTCTCTCTCTCTCTCTCTCTCTCTCTCTCTCTCTTTCCCTCTCCCCCCCCTTTCCCTTATTCTCTAAAATCAATAAAAATATATTTACCAAAAAATAAATGAAGTCTTGAAAGAAAAAACAAGTGGCATAAAAAGTCCTGCGGTGAGGTGGCCACTGGTTGCCGGAGGATAGTCACTGATAGGGAAACTGAGCCTGGTCCTGGCGTGCCCCTGGTCCCGGGGGTCCCAGCCTAGTCCGTTGGAGAATCCGTGCCTACTCTGCGGCGGCCCTGGTGCAGTCTGAGTGGCTGTGCCCTCCCCAGGTATCCGTGAATGGCAAAGACCCGTGTGCCTCATTGGGCCCACCCCAGTCCAGACTTTTACTCCTGGTTCTGAGCAAACCAACCTCCAAAGCCGAATGTCCGAGTAAAGAACTTCCCCGGGGCCAGTTCTCCCTCATGCTCATTCTGCAGAGGGCAGGACCTGCTGTCCCCGGGGGCTTGGTGCAGGCCTTTCCTCCCTGGGGTTGGGTCGTTTTCCGAGTGTCTTTGGCGACTGGGCCAGATGCAAGGCCATTTAGCTAAGAGATCCCGATTTCTCCTTGGCGTGGGCCCAAGGCCAAGCAGCACGTCTGCCTGGAATTGGCCCCGAGTGAATGCTCTGCATTAAGTGTGACGGATGAGTTGTTTTCCTGCTCAGTCACTGGCTCTGTCTCCATGTCTTCTTCACTCACCCTTGTTCTCGCTGAGCATGGCTCACTCACTCTCCAAGGTTCAGGTAACAGAGGTGGAGGGTATTTCAATATGGGAAACGCACAGCCATTTCTCCCAGGGCCAGGGACGTGGTGTGGTGGCTGTAGGGGCAGTGCGTGGGGATGTGCGCAGGAGGAGGACGGAGAGGAGGGGCGGCAGGCCGGGCGGGAGGCCCTGTGTGCCTGCAGCCCGCTCCCAGCCTGGCTGTCAGCCGTGGTTCCCTGTGCCGTATTTGCACCACGTCCCTCTGGCTCACGCTGGCTTGACGTTTTAATTTTAAGTCCCAGCCCTTTCTCTGCCTTCTAAGTAGAAAAGAGATGGTCCATTTTCCTGAGTAGCTTCCGCTGTCAGGGCCTTGAGGGATCTCCTGGAATATATGTTCTATGTGCTGGTTGCACATCCCTGGGATTCAAGAGGGGAAGCCCTTAATACAGTCGTGTGAGTCATATGTACCTCCTTATGCACCATTATTCAGATCCTTTTGGAGAATAAAACAACAAAATTCCACTACTCCATCGACTCGTTTGACACGAGCACTTGTGTGTTGTTTCTTGGCTATTTCTAGCAAGTTCAGCAGCACTAAGCTCAACTGGTGACAGTCATCGTGTTTATCGAGCATCTGCCCTGTGCTTGGCTCGGGAGGGGGACCAAGGTGAACACGGCAATGCCCTGTAGTCTGGTGGGAAGAGGGACCTGTGGTCTGACAATATGATGAGACCAGCACTTCGGTGGTTTACATGTGAGGTGCAGTGATCACACAGTCGGGGCTTCATAGAGGGACCCTCCAGCTGGGTCCTAGGGGACGACACAAGAAGGCCAGAGGGGCCGGGAGGAGGCGCTCTTTCCAGGAGTTCCCACACCTTGCTCATCATCAGGGCAGCCTGGTGAGATTTTTAAAAATACAGAACCTAGACCATGTCTGTTGAACCAGAATGTTCAGGGCGTGGAGCTGGGAAATCGGTGTTTTAAAAGGTCTCTGTTTCTGCTGCTCATCAGATTTGGGAATGCTTGCCATAGCCAGGGAGGGTCCCCTGAGCAGTTTAATCGCGGGGGAGGTGAGTGTGGTGACGGGAGCAGGAGGACCAGAGCCCAGCCTGGGTCTGACGCGGCCGAGGCAGCGGGGAAGGCTGTGGTAGCGACTGGAGAGGGAAGGCGTAGGACTGGGTGATGTGGGGAACTGGGGGAAGAGCCTGGGGTGGCTCCAGGTCCCACCTGCGCAATGAGGGTCAGATAGTAGGATTGTTAGCCAGGATGGGGGACGCGGACAGCAGAGAGGGTTCATGTGGACGACAGTGTGTTCAGTCCTCACATGCTGCCCGAACTGTTCTAAGCCACTTACGTGCATCACCTCAAAAAATCTTCACTACAGCCTTCGGAGACGGGCATTCTAAGCCAGGTGGCCTGGCCCCAGCCTCTGTGCTCTTAGCCAACTACCCTGTTCGTCTCCTCACAGTTGGTGCCTGTAACTTCTAGTGAAAATGCCCAGGAAAAAAGCAGTGGGATGTGTGACTCAGCGCAGGAGAGATGCTCAGGCTGAAGCCGATGCTGAGTCACCGAGGGGAGGCTTCAGCATCGGCTGGGTCTGGGCTCTGCCCAGCGGGACACTCCTTCACTTCGGAAGCCCTGTTTCCTGTCGGAACATGACCCCGGTCCCGGTGGAAATGGAGAGAGGTGCTGCGTGTCACGGGCCTGCTGCTGTTTCCAGCACAGAAAAGGCACCAGAGTGGCGGCTGCCATTATGCACGCACTTGGGACAGCTCTGGGCAACAGGACGGGACAGTGCAGAACTGAGGTGCCTGCAGGTGCGGGCAGGTGAAGGGGGGCCAGCAGGCGCTGAGCAGAGAAGCAGGAACTTGAAGAGGAAGCAGGATGCCCCAAGGGAGGAGAAGGTCCGGAGGGGGGTGGCCAGAGTCACTGCTAGGCCATGCCGGGTGCATTTCAGTGCCGCTCATAGGCCCTCAGCGTCGGGTGGCTGTCTCCCTGCCTTGCTTTCAGAGGGTGGCTACTCCCCATACGTAGCCCCTCGGGATGCGGGAATCCCATTCCCTGGTCCACCCTTTCTCATCGCAGGTCCTGGCTGAGACGCGTGGATTGAGGTCTCTCCCTCTCTCTCAGAGGCCTTTCCCATGCAGCCTGGAGCGCAGGCTCCGAGACCAGGCTCTGACTTAGAATTGTTTGGACTTCCTTTCCCTTACTTGCAAAAGGGGTGCTCACAGCCCCCCATTTCCAGGATTGCTGCAAGGACAACCCCAGGAGGCACTGGAGCAGGGCCTGGCATGGCGTAAGACTGAGCTCCTCCCCGCCCCGCCTGGCGTCACCACTCCATCCTCACACCCGCGTCAGTCTTGCGGCACCGACTCTTCTCATCCTCCTTTCCTTTCCCCAGTCAGGCTGGTCGCCTCCACCTACCAAACTCAGTTCAAATCAGGCTGCTCAGGTGAACGTCCCGAGATTCCATTCCTGGAGTAGGTGCCGCTTTCTGCATCTCTTAGGCAGGAAATGGGGGGAGGGTCAAAGTTTCTTTCTGAGACTTGTTTCTTAATTCACAGGTTAAAAGTCAATCTCCCAAAGGCAAAAGTCCGGTCCTCTTCACCCTCCAGGCCTCTCCCAGGGAGTGGGCGGCCAGGCTCTTCTCAGGATGTGCGGCCTTTGCCCTCTGTAGTGACAGAGGCTGCACTGTGACCTGGTGTGGGTCCTACCAGGAGGTTGGGAGGCCCAGCTAGTCCCCGACAGGCCCCCTCTGCTCCTAGCTCTCCATCCCAGAAAGCTGCATTTGATCTTGGTGGTGCCAGCCAGGAGCTGACAGCCAAGGAGGTATGCAGACCCTAAACTGCTGTGTCAGCACTTCCGGAAGTCAGCAGAGGAGCCCTCCATGGGTGTTGGTGTCAGTGCCCTGGCCCCCCGTTTCACCCCTGCGTGAGCGTGGAGGCTGTGGTGACTGGTGGAGGGGCGGCAGTGTGAGCCCCGAGCTCCTCTGTTGGGCTTTCCAGCAGGGTTCTCTAGGCTTCTCGCAAGGAGTTCACGGTCCTGGGAGGAAGTCTCTTGCAAAGAGTGCTCAGAGCTGGGGGAAGTGGAGAAATGCTGAGGTCTGTGGTCTGGGGGTTTGAGCCCTGGAGAACAGGGGCCTTATAACCTCCTTGCAGGAGGCTTCTTCAGAGAGGCCATCAGGACCTTAATTGTGAACTGATGTCCTTGGGATCCACATTACCCAAGGAAGGGCTCCCTAAGACTCAGCAGCAGCAGATCTAAGGGGTGTGGGAGGCCAGAACCCTGGGTAGATAAGAGAGAGAATCATTGATCGGCTGCCTCCTGCACACCCCCCACTGGGGATTGAGCCCGCAGCCCAGACATGTGTTTCCACTGGGAATCGAACCATGACCTCCTGGTTCATAGGTCAATACTCAACCACACTAGCTGGGACAGGTCTGCTTTGTTACACAGGGGCCATGTCAGCGGAGACTGCTGTGGCGCCAGGTAGGCAGCTACTCTGAGAATCCCACACTTTATCTAGAATCTGCCCTGGCATGGAGCCAGCTTCCTGTGCAGAGGGAACCCCCAACCTGATCACTTGCTGTGTCCTGAGTAATGTGGGAGGGGCCCATGGAGACGCTCTCCCTGGCTCTGTGGGCAGTGGAGGGTGGATGTGGACCAGGCCTGTGTGGCCCCAGCAGAGTGTATGCACACTGCTGACCAGCAGGAACCTAAAGAGCCGGCGTCCTCTGCACAGGCGGGGCCTTGTGGGGATGGCTGGTGACCGAGTGCCAGCAGCAGGACAGGGCAGCCTGAGGGTGGATGCCCTGAGCTCAGTGGCTTCCTTCCTGGAAGGGGTCACAGCTTCCCTCGCCCAGCCTGGGGTGGTGACTGGGTGTGACTCTCTCTCCCTCTGCTACCAGTGGGTGTACAACATTCTCGACAAGAAGGCGGAAGCCGACCGGATTGTTTTCGAGAACCCAGATCCCGCTGACGGCTTTGTCCTCATCCCCGACCTCAAGTGGAACCAGCAGCAGGTAAGAGATTTCCTGCTCTCAGCGTCCTGCTCCAGGGCGGGTCAAGGACCCACCGTAATCCTGCCTTCAGCCACCTCCTTTCCCCCAATTGGTCTCAAACTCTCTAAGCAGCTTGTCGTTAACCAGCAGAGGTCTGAGCTCTGCACGCTAATGCATACCCATCGTACAGAGTGCTTATGCGTCAGCGGGCACTTTAAAGCCCTTCCTGTGTCCTCCAGTCCCCACCGGGTCTGTGTGTGGTTGGTGGGGAGGGAGAGGCAGGGATGAGGCGATGTTTGTATAACCACACGGGCTGCTCCTTAACCAGCCAAGTGGCTTGCATGGCTACTCACTTTCTGGAGCCCTGCGCTGGACTGTTTGCTTTTCTTTGCCTCCCTAGACATCAGCAGACCTAGGCCGGCCACGGTCTGAATTAGTGACAGGCAGCAGGCACGCCTGCGCCACCCCAGTTACAGAGGAGGTCCCGGCGGCCCCGCCTCCCTGAGCCTCTCCACCGTGTTTCCTGGTCTCCATGTGCCTGCTGCTGCTCCACCCACTAAGGAGCAGCCACCTTCTCTCTGTCCCTCCCAGTTCTCTGTAGCCTCTCTGTCTCTCCACCTTCTCTCCTCCCATCCTCACTCCCCTGCACCTGCCCACTGCAGTCACTGTGCACCGTCCTCCCTGGGTGGGCCTACATGCCCTGCCCGTAAAGAACAACAGACAGCGGCCTACAGGGGGCACGCTTCCCGCCGCAGCCTGCGTGGGGCTGGACTCAGCCTGCAGCAGGTCGGTGCCAGGAGAAGGCCATGGAGGCCAGAGGCGGAATCACTAAGCAGGAAGTGGGGAGTAGATAGATGCCCCCCTCCTCTCACTGGACTCTCAGAGTCCAGCTTGGGTTTCCGTTCTGCTTTTGGGTGGGCCTTTCTGGTTTCTGCGCGGCTCTTGCAGTGATGGGACCTGCAGAGGCATCCTCCAGGAGGCTGGGCCCTGCCCGCCCTGCCCGTCTCTCCCGGGACGCCTCCCCCTTCTTTCTCAACCCCGGCCTGCTCGGCCTGCTCGTGGGGCCCTGTGTCCTTACCGGGCTCACCGGCAGTCTGCTTGGCTTTGATTGGGTGATTTCCATACCTGCCGTGCCCCCTTCAATGCCGGATATGGGGGCTGGGAGCCTGTGGCTGGGCACCGAGCCAGCCTCTCAGCTCGGGCGCATAGGCTCGTGAGCACCAGTTGTCTTACCAGCGCCGCGAGGCTTCCTGAACGTGGCTCGGGTGGTAAGAAATGAAGGGAGTTTCCCGGAGTTGGAGAGCTAGGCAAGATGTGGGGTCCAGTAGTGAGAGAGGCGGCCCCCATCCCCCCTTCCCCTGCAGCTGAGCCCCACCTCAAGCCTCCACAGAGGAAGCCAGGACTGGCCCTGGAGATGTTGGAGGAGCTGGGACAGGCCCTGGGGATGCTGGTGGCAGCTGTGGGCAATGCCTTGTGCAAACCCTGTCTGCCCCTCAGCAGCCCTGGGCCTGGAGTTCCTGGATTGCAGCCTGGTCATGGGAGGTGAGGGTAGAGTGGGAGGAACTCCAGACTCACAAGATGCGAGCTTGTGATTGCAGCGAGGGTGGCCTGAGGGACAGCAGGAGACAGACTCATGTTTCTAGAAGCCCACGGCACTAAGAAGGCATATCGGGGTCCTCTGACCAGCTGCTGGCAGGCGTCCTGTGTTCCTTTAAGGCAGAGAGGCCTCAGGAGCTGCACTGGCATCCAGCCGCAGGCCTGGACTGGTCCCCAGCGATTGAGGACGGGCAAGCTGAAAGTCAGGCTTTTGCCCTGGCCCGTGGGGCTCAGTTGGGTGAGCGGCATCCCATGCACCAAAAGGTCACTGGCTCAAGGTCATGGCAGACACCTAGGTTTTGGTCTCTGGTTGGAGTGCATGTGGGAGGCAACTGAGCTTTCTCTCTCTCTGTTTCTCTCCCTTCCTCCACCTTCCCCTCCTTCCCTCTGCCGTTCTCTCTTTAAATTTTTTTTTAAGTCAGACTTTCCTTGATGGTAATATAGGTGCCATTGTTCTTGACCTTTGCTTAATTAGCACGGTCTCTTGGTGGTGCCATATGTCACTGTCTCAAATTCTTGCCCTGTGACAGAACCTGACAATTAGCCAGTGTATCCAGCAGGGAGACGGCGGGCTGGGCGTCACCTCTTCCTCCCCAGGCAGGGGTGGAGGAGAGCAGCGCGCCTGCATTTTCTTCAGGGAGGCTTTCTGATCACCTGGAACCTGCTGCTCTTTCTCCCAGGAGGATGTCTTTACATGCAGGGTGTCCCCAAAAATGTGTACACACTTCAAAGAGTTATGAAGCCAGCGTTTATCACATTACACTGAGTGTCTTAAAATACACGTCACTTTCAAAATGTAATAGGACTCAGCTGTGTACATTTTTAGGGGGATACCCTCAGCTGATGACTCGGGATTAATTGTCCGTCCATCCATGCCACGCGTACCTGCCACGCCCCTAATGTATGCCAGACCTCTGCCTTCCTGGAGGTTACACGTCCCTTCCTCGGTTCTCTTAGGAGATCTCCTGCGCATTTCATTTGCTTGTTTTTGTAGGACTGGTTCATACATGCACAGGGAAAGTGCACATACCAAGGTGTGCAGGGAGAGTAAGGTCGTCACCCCGCGTGCCTCCACTTCTCTTCCCCAGAAGAGATCATTTCTTTGTCCTTCCAGAGAGCCTTTCCCTGTTGTACGTGTGAGCATGTGTGTGTGTTTATGGGGACACACATGCACTTTGAGGCCATGTGACTTAGGTTCACTGGTCTAAGGTTCTCAGCACAGGACACTGCCCTTCTGGGTCACCTGGGGGTGGAGGGATGGCTCTCCCTCCAAGGCTCCGGCCAGTCGCATTCTCACCCCTTAGCCCGACCCAGGAAGCTGCTACTCCAAGTCCACTGTCCCCCCTTGTAAGACGTGACTGATGGTGTCTTCTCCCAGATTGACTTCTGGGCCACCATCAGGTGCCAATCTGAGACCCTTGCTGTCCCCTTGTCTAGCTTTTTTCAGAGAATTTCTCTGAGCCAGAGGCCCTTTGGCTGCAGAAAATCTGAAGTAATGTCTAATATCAGAGGATGGCTTTCTTTTCCCTTCCACACCCAGCCGTGAGCTGACACCCAGCGCCAGGCTGCATGCCTCGGTCCACATCAGGGGAGCAGTGAGTGCGACTGAAGGTCCTGTTTGGATGGCCAGCAGACAGCCTCTAAAACAAAGGCCACTATTATTTGGGAGCCCTGTGATAGTGACACATGGAACAGCTGAACACACCCACAGACACTCACCCATGCCCCGAGTTTAAGGGTTTTTTTTCCTGGCTTCTCCTGGGGCCTCCACCTAGTGAGAGAGTAAATGTCCTGGACACATGTCGTGAAAAGGGAGAGCATCAAAGGGACTTGTGGGCAAGGGAGGCCTGGTTGGCACAGCTCTGTCATCTGCCAGAGGCTCCCATGGGCCCGTGTTAGGCAGGCCTGGGCCAGGGAGCCCAGATGCTGGGAGCCCTGGCAGAGGAGAATGTCTGGGGCAGGAAGGGACTGCTGGCAGGAAGAGGCCCGGTTGGACATCAGGTGCCGACTGGAAAACCTCATTCTCACTTTTTAACTGGGCCCTTCAGGGTTTGGTCAGGTCCCCAGACTTGTCTCGTTGAGGAATCTGGCATCTTAGACGCAGGGCTGAGTGCTGCTGGAGTTGCCCCAGGCCTCTCCACGGAGCCCTGGAGTCTGGGCCTGCCACGCATGCACGCACGCACGGGATGCGATCGCCAGCCAAGGCCAGGGTTTGTTTGGCGCGCGGGTGGGGTGGGGACGGATTCTGGGCCAGAGGAGTTCGTTTCTGTCCTGGGCACCATCTTGTCGACTGGTTCTTTGCAGTGTTGTGACCTCTAGGTTTTGGCCAGGTGCGGTTTTCAGGAAGGACAGTGGGAAGGGCTGTCAGAGCCGGGAGGTAAGGGGAGAGAGGAGAAGGTTCGCGCGGCTTTGATGGTGCCCCTGCCGAGCTGGTCCTGGCTCCCTTTCCACCTTCACACGCCTTCACCCACCTTCGAGTCCTGACAGAGCGGGTGGTTTACTCTGCCCATAGCACTATGCTTTCCTGCCTCCGAGCCTTTGCTTTCACTGTTCCCTCTCCCTGAGTGCCCCTCCTGTAAACCTGCCTCTTCAAGACCCAGATCCCCGCCTCCTCCTCCAGGAAGCCTCTCCGGGTGGCCCTCACCGTTCTCCCTTCTCCCTGTACTTCTGTCACCTCATGTCTGCGTAGTTACTTGTGTCCATGCGATTAGACCCCGAACTCCTCCTGCAGGGAAGCGTTGTCCTTGGCACTTGAGCCCCATCAGCTCTCAGTTTAGGATACTCCTTTGCAGGAGGAAGGGGCAGAAGTTCTGTTCCTTGGACCGTCCCCTCACTGGGCACATGGACGCCCACATCGCTGGGGATCAGTCCTGCAGTGGGGTCTCTGGGGCGGGCTGTGGCTGGCACTGCAGGCCTGGGGGGTGGGTGCCTGCTGGCTTCACTGGGGTTTCCAGGATTGGTGCCTGCCTGGCTCTGTCACCCCTGAGCCTGCTGCACTCCTGCTCTCTGCAGCTGGATGACCTGTACCTGATCGCCATCTGCCACCGACGGGGCATCAGGTCGCTTCGGGACCTCACCGCGGAGCACCTGCCGCTGCTCAGGAACATCCTCCGGGAGGGGCAGGTGAGTTGCCCTGGCAACACATCGAAACCCAGAGGAATCACCCTCTGCTTTCGGTGTGTTCCCTGTATACTTCCTCGCCCTTCCCAGGAGGGTGTCTGTGACGGGGGCTTCTTTCTCAGAGTCAGTGCGGGGCTACACACAGACGCTTTCCAGGCCCTGCCGCCTGCCCTGCACCATCCTCCTCCTCCCAAGTTCCCACTTGGGCCCCCTGCCTTCTCCAGCAGGTCCCGTCTGGGCGCCTGCCCAGCCCAGGATTGCCAGTCTGGCTGTGACAGCCACACCATCCAGCCGTGTTTCTTGTAGCTGGATCGATGGCTCTGACTTGTGAATGCAGGAACCGCCTCTACTCTAGCCTGTGGGCCAAGGCTGTATTCTCTAACTCCTGAGATTCGGGATACCGTCTATGTGGGGTGACTATTGAGTCGAATGAAATTAAGGGGTGCTGAAAGGAGCCCCGAGGGGAGGGGAGATGGGGGAAGAAAGACTAGAATCCAGGGATGTGGCCCTGGTTCTGACATTTGACCCAAGCCGGCTGGCTGACCTTGGGCCTCACCTCCCTGGGTCTCACAAATCTGGATCGGATCCTTCTGAAGCCTCCATTCTCGGAACATTTGAAGGTCCCTTACACACACACACACACACACACTCACACACTCACACACACTCATACACTCACACATACTCATACACAAACACACACACACACACACCCTGGGCCCAGGCCTGCAGTCCTGGTGCTCCTTCCATAGCATTTCTCCCAGGCTTGGATGCACTTGGAGGAAGGGCTCTGCTGGGTCTCTCCCTGTTGACCTCTGACCCCAGCTCTCTGTCAGTGCCCTCCCCTCCTCTCCTGCCGTCCTATGTCACACCTCTCTGGCTGCCTGTCTTTGTTTGGAGTGGCTTGTTTCTCCTATAACAGCCTCTGGGTGGCAGAGAGAGGTGTCTTTCTTCTGGGGAGATGCTAGGCCAGCACTCCACCTGCGTTGGCAGCTCTGCAGCCTTGCCCCGCTTATCCCAGGAAGCCTTTGGGGGTCGGCCTGGCCTCACCTGCTGCAGAATCGCTGGCCTGAGCGCCATATACAGAACGCCATCTGGGGTGCATCCCGACCCACTGAGGCCCTAGTTTTTTCCTCTTCACCTCTGACCTCCTGATGGATTTGCCCACAATGGAAACCAGAGTCTCCTCTTAACTCTAAGCCTTGGAGACTCCGGGAAAGGGGTTTGATAGAAAAGGCCCTACCTCTGCCCTGGCCAGTGTGGCTCAGTGGTTGGAGCATCATTCCTTACACTGAAAGGTTGTGGGTTCAATTCCTGGTCAGGGACATACCTAGGTTGCAGGTTCGATCCCCAGCCGGAGTTGGGATGCATGTGGGAGGCAATCTATACCTGGTGGATGTTTCTCACATGGATGTTTCTCTCTCTCTCTCTCTTCCCCTCTTTCCCTCCCTCCCTTCCCCCTCCTTCCCCTCCCACTGAAAATCAATGAACATGTCCTCAGGTAATGATTTTTTTAAAAAAGACCTATTATGAAAATAAAATAATTTTTTTAAAAAGGAAAGAAGCCCTACCCCCTGGTGCAAGGTGGGGGCCGAGGGAGCAGGGGCCAAAGTCAGGCTCCCCTCTTGCCAGGCGTCGGCTCATCCTTGTCCTCTCACTAGGGCCCTCGCTCAGCCATGCCCATTGCCCGAGCCCCACTCTGCTGTAGGCCAAGGTGGGCAAGGCTTTCTCCACCCACGAAACTGCTTTTCGTGTTTACAGACTATCCCAGTCTGGGTCTGTGGGGCGGTTCTTAGGCCCTGGACTGTCTAGATTTCCATTAGGAGCCGCATAAGGAAACAAATGTTTATCCACGTGGGGTGGGGAGCCCTGATCCTGCCACTGTCCCTTCATGTGGGGGCCCTAGCTGGTTTGCTCAGTGGATAGAGCGTCAGCCTGCGGACTGATGGGTCCCTGGTTTGATTCCAGTCAAGGGCACATATCCAGGTTGTGGGCTCGATCCCCAGTGTGGGATGTGCAGGACGCACGCAGCCAATCAGTGATTCTTTCTATCTCTCTTCCTTCATTGATGTTTCTATCTCTCTCCTTCTCCATTCCTCTGAAATCAAGTATTTTTTTTTTTTAATAAAAAAGAGCCTCAGCTTTGCTGTCACCTGCCTGTTCTGAATCCACAGAAGGAAGGCAGGGACCTGCAGCGGGCAGAGGGCTGTGTGTGGGTTTTATTAGGTGTCCAAAGGCTAGTCTGGGGTGAGGGCAGGAGGAGGGGCTGGTGCTGCTTTGTGGGCAGCACAGTGACCCCTCTCCCGCACTCCCTTCTCCCCAGGAAGCCATCCTGCAGCGGTACCAGGTGAAGGGGGACCGCCTCCGCGTGTACCTGCACTACCTGCCCTCCTACTACCACCTGCACGTGCACTTCACCGCCCTGGGCTTCGAGGCCCCCGGCTCGGCGGTGGAGCGGGCTCACCTGCTGGCGGAGGTGATTGAGAACCTGGAGCGCGACCCCGAGCACTACCAGCAGCGCACCCTCACCTTTGCCCTCAGGGCGGATGACCCCCTGCTCAGGCTCCTGCAGGAGGCCCAGAAAAGCTGAGGCTTCTGGACGGTCCAGAGAACAGATATGTGGGCCTGGGGTGGGTTTTTAGCACCAAATTAATTTTTTTACCTATGGTTTGTACTGGCTTATTTCTAGTGTGGAATAAAGTACTGGTTGCATTTGGTGTGGACTGGTGGTGCCTCCCAGGAGGCAGGTGCTCAGAAAAAGGTGGGTGGGCAGAAACCCAGAAGGAGGTCTTGAGATGAGAGGCCATGAAGAGGGGGGGCTAGATGGGGGGGGGGAGCTTCAGCTGACCTGGATGGCTGCCAGGCCCATCTCCAAATCCTGCACACCCCTGCTTGCCAGTTTCCGAGTCCTGAGTCTACCTGCCTCTCCCTGTCCTCACTTCCCATTCTGCTGCCACGTCCTCTCCTTCCTGCCTGTTGGAGTTCCAGGTCCACATGTCTGGGAGTGCCCCCAACAGAGGCAAATATGCAAACTTTCTGGAAATAATCTATAGCAGTGTTTGATGGCGCTTCCTCTTTTCATTCCCAGCATTGAGGTCACCCTCTAGGGGTGAGTCACGCCCGCTGATAAACTTGTTGACAAGGATGAAGGATCGAGGCCTGGAAGTGGGAGGGCTTTAAAAGAATCAGATGGTGCGAGTCCAGAACGCCTGCCTTTGTCTCTGTTATTTGGTCAGCGAGTCCCTGGCCTTGAGTTTATTATCTAGGCAGGAAGACAAAACAGACTCGCAGGAGCAGCCAGAAGATCAAGAACGAAACAGCACAGCAGGGCAAAGCGATATGAGTGCGGTGTCCCCAGAGGCCCTATGGGCTCGGGTCCAGGGAGTGGCCAGCATCAGAGGCCTGGTCATAGGATCTCGAGGCCAGGAAGGGACTTTGGAAGGGACTCCAGGCTGATGGTCCATTAAGAGCCAGCAGAGACCTCCCTGTGCAGGACGACCCCTGCCACTGCCCAGCCGAGCAGGGGCCGGCGTGCATGACGGAGGCGCATGATGAAACACACGCAGCACACTGCACAGAAGACAGGTGCATCGGGGCCAGAGGGGCTGTACGTGTTAGTTTCGAGGTGTGGCTGACAGACCCTGGGTCTTGAGCGGGAAGCTCTTGGGAGACAGGATGTTGGGCTTTGCTGAGTGATAAGAGGGAAGCATAAGGCAGAGGAGTGGGTGGCTCTTACTCTGCATCCCCTGGACTGAAAACCAGGAGCCCTGGATGCAGAGCCGAGCTTCATTCATTCATTCATTCATTCATTCATTCATCTATCCATCCGAGGTTTATTGAGCATGTGCTATGGTCAAGGCACTGCCTAGATGCTGGCGATGGTGAGCAAATGGTCAGAAATCTTTCTGGAGCCAACACTGACCCCTGACATGGGGTCAGACCCACGGCGTTCTGAGCCTGCACTGTGTGAAGGGGAGGAAGGCGGAGGCTCCGCGATGTAATATGCTGTGTCAGGTGTGATAGTGAAGCTTTATCACAAACCGCGACTTGCTGATTGGCTCTTCAGCCAGACAGGGAACACGAAGGTGACTAAGGCAAAGCTCCTACGCTCTGGCTAGCGGGCCAGACAGGTGAACACAAGGGTAGACAGACAGCTCGTGGAAGCCGCTTTGAAAGTAGGTATGTTGATTGGCTTATTTCACTTAGCATAATGCTCTCCATTTCCATCCATGCTGATGCAAATGGTAAGAATTCCTTCTTTTTTACAGCAGCATAGTATTCCATTGTGTAGATGTACCACAGTTTTCTAATCCATTCATCTGCTGATGGGAACTGAAGGACTTGCATGCATGCATAGGAGCATAATCAGTGGACACGGGAAACTGGGGGTTAGGGAGGAGGGGGGGGAAGGGCAAGGGGAAAAAATGGAGATCTATCTATCATCTGTTGTAATACTTATCTATCACTTGTTGTAATACTTTAAGCAATGAAATAAAAAAAAAAAAAAGAAAGCAGGTACGTGGGTGAGTCGGGCGAGTACGTGATAGTCCTCGGCTCCCCGGCCCCCTCGGGGCACCTCCAGCAGGACAGTCAGTGGGACAGGACATGGAGGGTGAGGCGGCTGTGGGCGCTGCGTTAGAGGGGAGGTGCGATGGGGGGTGCACCTGCGTTCCCCACCAGGTGGAGAGGAGAGCAGTAGGACCAGCCAGCTTGGAAGAAAACCCAGCTTGTCCCCTCTCACGTGTAAGAAAAAGACACGTGGGGATGTCTGGAGAGGAGGAGTGGAGGGGGCGCCAGCCCTGAGGCCCCCCTTGCTGAGTGCAGGCAGTGTCTTGAAAGAACAAGTCCTCTCCGTGGGGCCTTCACCTGGCTTCACATGGAGGTTGTCTGCTTGGAGAAGACTGACGGGCGACTCATCCTGAATCATAGGAAGACGGGGCCTCCCAGGGGTCAGGCCTTCCTCTCCCTGGAGGGGTGCCCTGCGAAGGCATCCCCCTCTCCAGGCTCGACTCCCTGCCCGATCTGCCCGTCTCTCCTCCTCCACAGGTTTACTCCGCCATCTGTCACACCTGCACCGAGTCTTACCTGGGCTGAAGCTTCAAATGTAATCACATAAAATCTCAGGGTGACAATGGGAACAGGGAGATTCCTCCAGAAGCATGGCTCAGGAGGTGGGACAGCCCAGGACAAGATGGGTAAGGGCTGTTCCAGAGGGAGGCCTGGCTCCGCCCCCATCATGCTGGGAGACAGGGCTTGTCTTATGTGTCAGGACCATGCCTGCTGTCACCGAGGGCCAGGCTCACCCCCAACCCCCTAACCCCCCTCAACCCCGCCAGCTCCCGCAATGGGAGTAACCAGGAGCCAAGGGGGGAGCAGCCACCAAGCTGCACACTGCACCAGACAAGACAGGAATCCAGCCTCCTCCTCAGGACCCTACCTGTGGCCAGGGCCACCGCCCACAAGAAGACTCGCTTTAACTCCATTGAACAGCGGCTCAGGTGTGTGGCAGGCCGTGAAATGGATCCTGCGGACTCTCTGCCTGAGATACAGCTACTTGTCCTGGTCACCACCCGAAACCGTTCCTTTGCTGCAATGCCACTCAGCAAAACCCAACATCCTGCCCCAACTGAGAGCTTCCCCAGCAGGACCCCGGGTTCCTGAGCCCCACCCTGGCTCACCAGCCTACCAGCCCCTCTGGCAGCGTGTTGTGTCTGTCCTCCATGCTGGAAAGAGGGCCCTGCGTGTTGGATTGTGTGATTCCGACGTGTGTGCCTGCGTTCCTGCCTTGCTGGAGCAATGGCAGATGCCACGCTCCCCAGATGAGTCCCGAGGCCTCCACGCTGGCTGTCAGACACCCGCCCCCGTCCTTGGCCCGCTTTCCCCTGGCTTGGTTGGAGAAGGAAGGGAGCCGTTGCTATTGTTCCTCGGCTCCTCTCAGTTTGCCCAAAAGTTTCCTCACAGAGCAAAATTGCTGAGTGTTCTGTATTCGTCAGCATTCCTTCGTGAGTCAGGAAAATAACATTTTGAAATGAGCTGGATACTTCAACTCCACTTTGCCTGTCTCTGGAATACAGATCCCCACACGGAGAAATCAAGAAACAATGACACACAGAGAAATGTTTGCAAGTGTTGCTCTTGTAATACTTCTGTGTCCAAACATTGCAACATATCTGGTTGGTTTCTGCATAGGTTGATGTAGGTCTGCTAACCCTTCCTTCTTAGGAAGGATTCAGTCTTTTCTTCAAGTGTACTTTAACAAAAAATTATTACTGATTTCAGAGAGAGGAAGGGAGAGGGAGAGAACGGGAGAGAAACATCCGTCCGTTGCCTCCTGCATGTGCACCCCCCCATCCCCCCGGGGTTCAAACCTGCAACGTGGGTATTGAATGGAACCAGCACCTTCTGGTATATGGGGTGACACGATGAAGAAATGAAAGTCAAGCTAATGGGGTAGATATGTACTTTTCTTCCCACCTGCTAGGTTCTTCTAGCTGGGCGAATCATCAAATTAGAGGGACAGATTAACAGGAGAAAAATCACATTTCAATACATGCCCCTGGGGAACTCCCTAAGCATGAAAATCCCAAAGATAGTGAGGCATCACAAAGTATGACTACTTCGGACAAAGGAGAAAAGGGGAGCATTGAGGTCTTGAATTTCAGAAGTGAGAATGGGTGATTTACAGATTGACAGGTTGTTAAGGAAGAGCTGAACGCAGGCACTGGGCTGGCAAACTCTCCTAGGCTGCTCAGAAACAATGGGACACAGCCCGCCCCCCTCCTTAAGCCCTCCCATTTATCACACTTACATCAAATGAGGCTCAGAGGAACACCCTAAGACTTCTGACAGCAGGATTTTCTTATCTGAATCTCCTGGACAGGAAAGTGGGGAGGATCAAAGAGGTTCTGTCTGAATCTTTTGTTCCTTAATTACCAGCTTAAAGTCAATAGCCCAAAAGGCAAAACTTCCAGTCCCCTTCACTAACAAGTTCCTTAACTCCCCCTTCTCCCTCTGCTTGAGAGCCAGTGTGGGCTAATGGTCCCCGTACAGGATCTGTGCTGCACCCAAGCATGAACTTGGATGAGTTACATGATGGCTCCCAACTAGGAGTGGTGGCCGTGCTGATCCCCAAGGTTTTGTGGGGTTTAGATGTGAGGACTTTGGACATTAGTCATTGCACAATAGATGTTGGTTACTGTTTTCCTGCCGTGAAAAAAAGGCCAAAAGGGCTGTCACCAGCGGTACCTGGGCTAGATATTAAAAAGCACTTCCTGGCTAGAAGGCTGTGTAATTCTAGATTATGCTGTGGTGTCATGGCAACCAAGAGACGTTAAGGCGAAAAGCAAGCCACGAACTCGCGGTGTTGAATTGATCGCAGCCCTGAACAGAGACGCGGGCTGGGTGCCGTGACTTCTGGGATCGCTCCCAGCCTAAAGGTTCCTGGAATGCATTGTGGCCCCGGCCAGCCCGCAGGTTTCTAAGACGACAACAGCGATGTCCCTGCCATTGAGAACCCTGGGAACCGCGCGGCTCCGTGGTCCGGCCATACAAATCTCTGATAAAAATAGGAGCTGAAATACCATCCCGGAGTTGCTATTTTTAAAAGCGTCTGAGATGCTGGATTGAGTTTATTCCTTCCTCAAACAGCATCTCGCCGTTCCCTCCTGCTGGTGGGCAGGATGCTAACGTGGCACATGTGAGGGACGGGAGCCAAAAGCCCTGCCGGGCACCCTTGTCAAATGGCTCCGTGCCTCCTACCCAAACCCACGGCCTGCCCAGGGGGCAGCCAGGGCCAAGGTTTCCTGGCGCTAGATACACATGCCCTCCCCATGTACCTTGCAACTTTGTCTCCCCTCTGCTCCCCACCTCCAGCAGGGAGGTGTCCGCCACTTCCTCCACAGCAGAGACAGACTGGCAGGTAAACAGGGGCAGAGGAAATGGTAATGAGGCAGCGTGGCTCAGAGGACCACGGCAGCTGCTGCTCAGGTTGTCTTGACCCAGGCCTGGCACAGCTAACACGGAGAGCAACATCCCCAGGAGCCAAACAGTCCTGCTTGCCCATCACGGTGCTTCCTACTGAGAAGCTCACGGTGTCGGGGTCCTGCAAACGTGTCCTGCAAACGGGCCACAGGGATGCAACAGGGCGGGTGAGGCTCCAGGACCCAGTGCCGGCTGCCTCCTGCACCGCAGATGATGCGGATTCTAGCAGCTCGCTAAGTGTCTGGCTGTGCCGTGACGAAACTAGAGGGGAAGATCATGAGTAAGCACGTTGTGGCTAAGGGGAGGAGTCGGCATTACAGTTAGCTTCTGGGCACCCACTAACCAGGCTTGGGATAACCTCTGTGTGTGTGGGGGGGGGGGGCGCGTGGAGGGCAGGGAGAGACCTAAATATAGCTTATTGGTTAGAGGAGGGACCCACCTTCGTAAAAACAGCTCACATGTCTGTACCGCGCTGTACTTTCCTGGCAAATTCATATCCGTTGCCTAATCTAATACCAACAGTATCCCTTCGAATAGCAGTTATTTCCCTTTTGTTTCCTCTAGTAAAACTAAAGCCATTTCGTGATAGAGGCAGAGTTGTATGTCAGGTCTCCAGGCGCGAAAGCTGGCCCTTCAGTCCTACTTTCCCGGCCGCGTGTGTGGTTCATCGCAAGAACCGCAAACTGTTTAGATCTAGTCCATCCCCGCATTGGCAGCCTGTTAGAAGTGGGGCCAGTTTTCCCACCCGTGAAGCAGAAGGACCTTCCTCTTCCTCTGGACCTGTCCAGGGCAAGGGCTTTCATCACTGTGTTCCTTCTACTTCGCTTAGTGCCAGGACCTCTAGAGCCGACAGGCAATGTTTGTTGAATGAATGCTTGACTGACAATGCCAAAGGCACCATTCAAACATAACAAAGACGTGGTGAAGAAAACAACATAACAAAACAAAACAAAAACCGTGTAACCTATGACTTGAGACGGAAGAGCCATAGGCACCGTTTAAATATAATGAAGACACTGGTGAACCGAAGGAAGAAACCCTGTCAGCTATGACTTGGGACGGAACAGACCCGTGGAAGAGCCCGAGGCCCGCTCTTTACGCACCGCCTGCTCGCTGCTCCTGAGGAGTTAGTTCTAAGAGCTTCCCGAGTCATGTTCTCAACAGACAAGCCCTCCAGCGTCCGCTGCAGGGAGTCGTGAGCTGGTACGTGTCTGAACCCCTTCAGTGTCACCATTCTTTACACTTAGTCACATCCTGCCCTGCCTGCAGGGGGGGCCTGCTCTGCGGCTGGATGACCAGCTCCTGCGGGCAGGGGCGGGGTCCTACAGTTGCCTCTGAGGCTTCAGCACCCACTGGGCTGTTCACACTTGGGGCTTAGCAGACACTGCTCACCTATGCCAGCGCCTTGGGGGCTGGGGATTGTCCTGGAGGGTAGTTCCCCGGCTGGACTCGGGGGTGGGAGGTGGGGGGTGGGGGTGGGTCTGGCCCAGTGAACTAGGGTCAGGGGCCTGATGTGGTTTCCCCTGGAGACAGGACGCCTGGCGCCTTCCCCTTCCCCAAAGAACAGAAACTGAGAAGCCCTCTCCAGGCCAAGGCAGGGTATGCAAAAGAGGGGTACGGAGGGAACCGTTTGGGGCCACTCGGCCCCTGTGCCCTGGGTGTGGGCCTCCCTCCTCCTGCCTCACTTTAGGGCAGGCTCCCCGCGTGGAGAGCGAGCGGAGAGCCCTTTGTTGGGGCTCACTGTTCCCGGGAGGGGGCGCGGGGGCCGCGCGCGCGGCACATCCATCCAGGCGCCTTTCTCAGGCAGCTCGTGGCTCTTCCCCCGCCCCGCCTCGGCCTCGGCGCCCCGACCACATCCCCACCCGCGCCCTCGCCCAGCCCCTCCTCCTCCTCCTCCTCCCCCCGCCCTTCCTCCCGGGCCCGCCCGCTCTCGGTCCGCGCCCGGCGCTGTGCGCACGCGTGTCCGGCGCGTCCCCGCCCCGCGGGGCCCGACCCGGCCCCCGCCTCCCGCAGGCTGGCCCCTCGCAGGCCGGCCCCGCGCCCGGGACTGCGACCCGCCGAGCGCAGCGCCAGCCCGTGCGCCCGCCGCGCGCCTAGCGGATCGGAGTCGCGGAGCCGCCCGCCCGCCCCGCCCCACCCGCCCGGGTGAGTACGCGCCGCGGGGCCCGCGAGAACGGGAAGCGCCGGGCCCGCCGCCGGCCCCCAGCCCCGCGCGCCCGGGAGGGAGTCGGGCCGGCACGTGGGCGCAGCCGGGACCGGACCCCGGGGGCGGCCGCAGCCTGGAATCCCTTCCCTGGTTTTCGCGGGAAGCCGTTTCTCCGGCCCTTGGAGGGCGCAAACGGGACGGTCCTCGGCCCCGGAAAGTTTCCAGCCCGCACCCCGCGCCCGGGCAGCGGCGCCCCGCCCTCAGCATCCTTGACCCGCGATTGCTCTTGCAAGCCCCCATCCACCCAGGATACCCGGGGGCCGGCTTCGCTAGAGGCGACAGGCTCCGCTGGGTCCGTCCCCGCGCACAGGAGCAAGGTCGCCCGTCAGAATCAGTCCAAAGGTGGAGGGTGCTCGCTGCAGGCTGGCGGTGCCCAGGACCCTGGGTCCACGTTGTGGGAGGTCTTTGGGCCAAGGCCCTGTGCTCAGAGCTCCCTGGGTGGTGGGCAGTGGGGAGGGTTGGGGCTGGGGAAAGGTGGGGGGCTGCTGGCAGACCCCCAGGGCTCAGCTGTCTGCTCCTCTGCTCCAAGTGCCCCCCTGGGGGCCCCAGCCCTTAGGGACCTCCAGCCTGGAGCTGCCAACATGTCTGCCAGGACTGGTACTGCTCCTCCATCCCCAGACTTGGGGGAGGCACCTCTGGGCCATTGGAGGCCTCATCATCGGCTGCTTCCTCTGTTTCACAGACTGGGTCCCCAAGGCCTGACTTTGGGGGCTCCTTCCTGAACGCTGAGGTGTAGGCAGTGTTGGGGTGCTCACTGTGGGTGTCTGACCTCCTGGCCACCCGCAGGCTGGCACCCCCACAGCTTCTCAGGGAAGCCTGAGCTCTCCACCACCCGCCAGAGGGAGGCAGCGTGGGAGCCAAGTTCAGGCGGACTTATTCTTTCTTGGGAACGGGCCTGGCATGGGCTGGGCTGTCACGAGAGGCACAGACCAGTGCTGGCCTGCTTGGGGCTTCGCTGGGCCACCTGCCTCCTCCAGACCCCGGCCTGGCATGTGCCAGGGGGTCCTCAACGGGTCGCTCTGCGGTACGTGCTTTGAAGGTGCCTGCACGGAGGAGGAGGAGTTCTGTGTGTGCGATTAGACCGGTTCCTCTCACACCTTCTCTCAAAGTTGCCCCATGATTCTAGAGGGGTGCCTGGGGGGTGCCAGCCGTTCAGTGCCTAGAAATGAACTTCTGGGGCTTTTTTCTCTTTGCTGGGAGCTGGTCTGGAATCCCCCCAGACCCCCCCTGCTTGGGCTGTGGGCTGAGAGGCGGCTGTGGCTGGGGAGGGGGCTGCTGCTCTGGCCTCCCTGAGGGTGGAGGCCCAGGCCAGGGGTCGGAGATGCCTTCAGGGCTGCCCGCTCCCCTCCCCGCTCCTCTGAAGCAGTCCTGGCCCCTCCGCCTTCCCACCCTTTGAGACTCGTAGGATCCAGTGTTCCGGGTGGAACCGAACGTCTGCTCCTTCCTGGAGTTGTAACACATCCTGAAGGTGACACCCCCCCGTCACCGGCAGGGACGGCCAGGCCAGGCCACTGTGCGCGCCAGCTAAACCTGGCCATTCCGTAGCGAGCCATGCGGCCTGCAGCCGCCCTGCGGTGGGTGCTGCCAGGCCCTATCCGGGCTCGATCTTGGGGTCGCCTCTCCAAGTGGCTCCACGGTTTTGTACCCTCTGTCCAGGGAAGGGGTCCCTCCACCTCAGAATGATACCGAAGCCGGGTTCCAGCCCACAGGTGTCCTGAGAGGCGTGTCCCAAGGCCAGGTCACAGGTTGCGACCGAGGCTGCCGCCAGAGCCTGGCCAGACTCCCAGACCCTGAGACGGAGGGAGGGCACTGGGGTGAGGGGTGCTTTACAGGGCTACCTTACAGGGCCTGTTCCCTCTCTCCCGACCCCTCAGTGAACCTTCTGGTTAGATTTCTCTGCGGCGCTTGCTGACCACAGGGTCCTCCTTGCTTCTCAGGACTCAGGGCCTTGACCTGAAGCTTCCCGGGGCCTGAGGAACTGGCCAGTAGAGGCAGGTTTAGGTGACGGTAGCCATTAGTCCCCTCTTCTGCAGGAGAGTTCCCAGTTCCCCCGAATGAGGCCGCCTCTGGCCTCCAAACCATGCCCTACCCTCTTGCCAGTGTGTGTGTGTGTGTGTGTGTGTGTGTGTGAGAGAGAGAGAGAGAGAGAGAGAGGGAGAAAGAGAGACACCCTTGATCCTGCAGGTGGAGGAAGTGGTCAAGTTGCAGCAGCAAGTGAAAGTGGCAGCATGATGCCTGGGCCACAGGCAGGTGTGGGGCCTTCAGCTCGGCGCCCTGAGCCCAGCAGGGCGGACTCCGCCGAGGGGGTTGGCTGGGTTGGTTGCCTTTCGGGTTGAGGAGGGACACAGGTGTCCAGAGCTGCAGGTTGCCTTCTCGCCTGGGACCGGGAGACCTGCAGCCCTGACTGCCCACGCCACCCTCCCCACTGCGGGGTGGAGGGTGCTGCTGCCCTGGCGGAGGCAGGCTCAGGCTGGCGAGGCCCTCAGTGGCCGCCAGAGCCGCCAGTGGCCGCAGCTTCACGCCAAAGCCCAGGTGAGCCCGGGCTCCGGGCTCTGCTTCCCCGGGGTGAGGAGGGCGGGGAGGGCGGCGGTGGCCAGAAAAAGGGACAGGAACCAGTTTGCATGGCGCTGGGCCAGTGCACTGTTGTTTCTGCCTCGGGTCCAGACCATCCTCCGCCGAGCGGGTGCCAGGCTGCCGCGCCTGTGCCCGCGGTCTGTCCCGTGTCCCCTGCCCTTGCATTCTCCCTGGACACCTGTCCTTGTCGTAAAAAGGGGCTTAGCAAATGCCAAAGGCCTTAAGCATGTGTCAGCCTGGCGCTGATTAAAAGCCTGGTCCAATCAGCGAAGTCACAAAGACACTTCCGTGCGTCACCCGTGTCGGCCTCCCAGGGCCCCTGCGTTAAGCCCGTTTATAGATGAACAGACGAGGCTCAGGGAGATTAAGCTGCCTGGCCAAGGTCTCACAGCTCGTCAGCCGCGAGCAGGGCCTCGCGTCCACGCTCCTTCCAAACTTTGCACGTCCAGCCCCTTCTCCATTGCTCCCTGAGCTTGTCTCGCCCTGTCCTGTGACCCACGAGGAGGCCGAGGCTCAGAGGTGTGAAGGGGTCTGCTCGTGGTCACCAGGTCTTAGTGACAAAGAGGGGCCCACAAGCCCTCCTGATTCCCAGCCTGGAGCTCTGGGCTGCCCTGTACCCCACATCTCTGCCTGGGCATCCAGGAACCCCATCCCCTGAGGCCAGCCCTCTCAGCTGGGCAGGGAGGGCTTCTCCCCCCGCCCCCCATCCCTCCTCCCAGCAGCTGGCCCCGCCCAGCCCCCACTCTCCACTTTCCCAGTGGTAATTGCTTCCATCTGGTCTGCCCGCCTGCTCCCCTGCCTTTGGAAAGGCAGCTAGGCTGCCGCCCACAGGGCTGCAGGGCCTCATCCGGCAACCAGGGCTGCATGCTGAGCAGGAGGGGTGCCCTGTGGGGTCTGAGCCCCAACTGGCCAGGTGGCTCCTGGGGCCCAGCATTCCCAGATCCCTGCCAGGCCTGAGCACCTTTGCTCAAGGCCCCAGAGGCTCCTCCAAGACCCGCTTCTCGGTCCCGAGGGAACTTCCCTTCTGCCCTGGGAGGTTGCTCAGGTCAGGGGGCTCAGCTGGAAGGGACAGCAGGAGAGAAGTGGGGCTCGAGGCTTGTGCTGGGGACCCTCTGCTTCGGGGCTGTGGGAGGGAAGTGAAGCAGGTGCTCCTGGCGGCAGGGGCTGCGGGACCGAGAGCTGGGGCAGGTGAGGATGGAGCCTGCTTGGTTTTGTTGGTCCCCGGCAGCTGACAGCAGGAGCAGGAACTTCCCACCGAGTCTGATGTAACTGCCTCCCTGGCCTCCGGGTCCGTCTGGGTGAGGTGAGCTGGGCAGGGGCACGCAGGCTCCTCAGCCTGGGCACCTGGGCGGCCAGGAGCCTGCTGCTGCCCGAGGAAGGGCAAGCTCCGGATCACTGCAGAAGGTCAAGCGCAGGCCAGTGGCGGGGACACTCGGGAGGCAGGCGTGTGGTGTGGAACGAACGGGCTTGGGAATGTCTGCGTGTTCCTCCCGGCAAGGTTGGCGTGTCAGCCTGAGCTCCCGGAACCTGTCCTGCTCACTGCCATCCTCTCCACGCCAGTAATCGCTCAATAAATATTTGCTTGGTGAATGGATGGAAGATGGAGCTCGGGTTTCTGACTTGCTTTCCCTGTGTCCCTGCTTTGCCTCCCCTTTCCCTGGGGCAAAGGAACAGAGTGTCCCTTTGGACAGGTGAGCTGTTTGTCAGAGAAGGCCCCACCCACTCCCCTTCAGACACTGGAGGGGCTGGCAGGAGGCCCAAGAGGGGCTGGGGGGGAGTCTACCCCCAGGAGGGCATGCCCCTCCCCACCCACACTGTGATCAGCTGGTCACATCCCTGCACCCGTCACCCCTCCTCAGCCCACCCTTCAGGCCCTAACACAAACGGGTCCTAAGGTCACCTCCTATCTCGGATATCAGTCCTCTCCTCCTTATCTTGGGCCAAGAAAGGCACCCTGGGGGTAGAGCCCTCTCTTGGGGGGGGCCCTTTCAGGAGTGAGGGCTAGAGAGGGGGGTTTACCCTGTTCTTGCTTCAACCCAAACAGCCCCACTTGTATTCCTTATGCGCTGGATTTCCACCTAAATTCCAGACGAAAGTGGGACAGAGGATTTCTTGGCTTTATTATTATTATTTTAAACTAGGGGCCCTGTGCACAAAAATTTGTGCACTTGGCGGGGGGGAGGGGGGGGGGAGCGAGTTCTTCAGCCCGGCCTGTGCCCTCTTGCAGTCTGGGACACTTTGGGGGGAGATGTCCACCTGCTGGTGTGCCTCGCCAGCCTGGGTGAGGGACTGAGGGCCATTTTCAGGCTGCCCACAGCCCCTTCAGGGTTCATGCACTGGGGGGTGGAAGGGCTGGTGAGTGCAGGCCTGGACGTTTCCCACCCGAGGGCCCACGATCGCACACACCTGGTGGGCCCCCACTGCTGAGGGGACACACCTGGCGCAGAGCTGGGTGGCAAGCCAGGGGCGGACGCTGGTGCAGGATCCCTTGGTGGGGCCCTGCTGCTGAGCGAACACACCTGGGGTGGAGCCGGGCAGCGGACTGGCTTCGGATGTTCCGCACTGTGCTGCAGATGCTCCTGCATGCCCCGTGGAGGACCCCAGAGGGGCAGACAAAGGCAGCGGACTCTGGACGGGTGCTCCCACACGCCCCCAAGGAGGCCCCCGGGGTGGAGCCAGGCAGCGGATCCAGGACAGGTGCTCCTGCATGCCCCGCAGAGGCCCCCCCCCCCCCACTGAGCTGACACACCTGGCACAGCTGTGCCGGCCTTGGAGGCTCCCAGTGCAGAGCTGCCCTGCCAGCCTCCATCTTGGCTGGGTTAATTTGCATACAGCTGCTCTGATTGGCTGGTGGGCGTGGCTTAGGCATCCCAAAGAAACAGTCAATTTCAATATTACGCTTTTATTAGTTTAGATAATTGAAACACTGTTTTTTTAAACTGAGGCCTAGGCAGGTAATGAAACCTCTTGTTTGTTTCAGCTCCGTGGCTGCTATAATTGAAACATTGTTACTGCGAGCAGAGGCTCAGCCAGCCTAGGCAGCCAGTTGCAATGGAAGCCTCTGGTTTGCTCTAGCTCCATGGCTGCTGGCTTCCATCTTGGCTGGGTTAATTCGCATACAGCCACTCTGATTGGCTTGGGGGGCGTGACTTGGCTGGGGGCGTGGCTTAGGTGTCTCAGGTGATGGTCAATTTGCATATTACTCTTTTATTATAAAAGACACTAGAGGCCCGGTGCACAAATTCGTGCACAGGTGGGGTCTGGCCAGCCTGCCCCGATGGGGGTCATTGGGGGCTGGGCCGGCAGGGGGGAGGGACCTTGGGAGTTTGGCTGGTCCTTCCCCCGATGGGGGGGTCAATCAGTGATGGGCCCAGCTGGGGTGGGAGGGGGTCTGAGGGAGGTTGGCCAACTGGCCCACCCCCAATTAGAGTGGGTGGGGTCAATGGGGGGGCTGGGTCTGCCAATGGGAGGGGCTGTAGGAGGTTGGGGGTGCTGATTGGGATTGGGCCGGTTGGCCGTCACAGTGCACATCATAGCCCACAACCTGGGCGTGTGCCCTGATTGGGAATCGAACCGTGACCTCCTGGTTCATAAGTTGACACTCAACCGGCTGGGTGGTTTCTTGGCTTTAAGGCTTGTGTGTGAAAGCCTGCATCCATCTTAGCAGCACCCTGCGCCTCCTCACCTCCTCACCTCTGCACCCACTGTCCCCCCATGCGTGCCCTCAGCATCCAGCCGCTGTTCTCTGATTGCTCCCTGACGACCCAGCACACTGTCCCTTCCTCCTGCACACCCACTCCTGTGACACGAGCCTGGCTGAGCCCAGAAGAGGCCGGGGTGGAACCATTGGCCAACCACAGACGGGTGGGGGGCAGTGCTGGGGGCAGCGACTGCCTTCCTGGAGACAGGGTGTGCCCCCGTCCCTGGCGGCAGCCTCCACTTCTGAATGAGAACGTTCCGATGGCCCCTCCGTGCCCAGACCCCGTGCTCCACAAGTGCTGGCCGTGCGTGTGTGACGGGACTCGGGGTGAGGCAGGGGATGGAGTGTCCACCCGCAGGCCCTGGAGGAGAGGGCAGGTGTGTGAGCTCAGGCAGGTCTCCAGGTCCCTGGCTTCTGTAAGCACATCTGCACATTGGGTTCTCATAGACGCCCCGCCTCACGAGGTCACGGTGCACAAAGGAAATAGACGTTCAGAGCTGGCAGAGGCCTCAACTCAGAGGGCAGGACCCGGACGCTCACCGCGCGGCCCCGGCCCCTGGTCCCTGCTGGCATACAGCACCCGCTCGGTCACTCTCTGTGGAACCCGCCGTTCAAGGTCACAGAGTAGCTCTTCCTCCAGGCAGGGGCCTGCCTGAGGAGTGGCCGGGTCTCTGCAACCCACCTCCTGTCCCCATCTCCTTGCTCTCTCTGAGGTCCTGGTGTCACTTACCTGTCCATCCTCCGGCCCCCAACGAGCCGGGTCGGTTGAGTCTAATGCCCCAGCGCCCCAGGGGTGTGGCACTGGGGACAGTGCCAGGCTGTCCTGCTGCTCCTGGGCTGGCTTTGTGGGGCTGAGAGTGAGCTCAGGGCTGGTAAGAGGTGTGTTTATAAGGTGGTGATGGACCCCACAGAGATGGTTAGGTTGTCGACTCCCTTCTCCTCTTGTCCTCTCTTTGGTGCTTTCCTCACTCCCCCCCCCCCCCCCACCGCCCACCCCCCAGTCTTTTCCGGGCTCCCTTCCCTTTCCCTCCTTCGATCCAGTCGTCTCTCTTCCTGGGTGTCTGCCTCCTTCATTCCCTTGTCCTCCCTCCCCCCCTCCCCAGATCTTTTCCATCCAAGTTGTCCCGACGGTGGCAGCTGGACTTGGTGAGTAGGATGGGCACCGGGCAGGGCTCGGGCCTCAGGCCACCTCCTGTTGTGAGCAGTCCCAGAAGTTTCTAGTGAGATGGCTCTTCCGGCAGCTGGGTTTGGGAAGGGGCACTGCCTGCCCAGGGTAGGAAGCAGTGTGGCCTGCAGCGCGGCCTCTGGGGCCTCTCCACCTCCTCGGGCAACTTCCTGGGCAGGAAGCGGGGAGCTTGACCTGCAGCCTGAGGGTCCCCAAAAGAGCTGGCAGGTGGGGCTTTGCTGGCCTCTGCCCTCTGCCCTCCCCCTCCTCTCTCCAGAGCTCAGCTCTTGCCCAGAAGAGGTACCTGCTGGGATGGACGAGGTGTCTACTCACACGCCTCCCAGGTGAGCACACACAGCGTGTCCTGCTTGGGCCAATGGGTCCGCGTGTATGTGTGGGTGCGTGTGGGTCTCGTGTGACGAGAACATGGTGCGCTGGTGCGTCTGCGCCCCCTCAGGCCTGTCCCCGGGCATCCCTGCTGCAGCCCAGAGCCCTCTCGTGTCTGTGACCCTGGCTTTGCTCTGTCCTGGGCCGGCTGGCCTCCTGCTGTGATCCCACCCAATGGATGACTGATCCTGGCCACCCATTAGGCTGCCTGGGGGCTCTGGGGCCAGCATTTGCCCCTCCACCCCCCAAATGGAGGCGTGTGGGGCTTCCTGCCTGGCGCCTCAAGCCTGCCAAGGCGAAGGGAATGGGGACCAGCTGCGCTGGCTCGACCCAGCGTTGTATGGATGTGGTTTGACAACAAAGCTCCCTCTGTGTGTTTTCAGGCCCCTTACGTAACAGACGGGAGACGGGGAGACCGCGGGAGGAGGTGGAGATGGGGACCGAGACACCGGACCGGTGGCTGGGAGGGGACAGGGGCTGGGAGGAGGGGGAAGGGGAGAGAGAGAGAGAGAGAGAGAGAGAGAGAGAGAGAGAGAGAGAGAGAGAGACACCATGGAGAGGAAGAGCGGGAAGAGGAGAAAGAGTTTATCTTGACCCTCCAGTTCGACGTTCAGCCTCCAGGGTGAGAAGGAGATGAAGGCGGGACCTTCCAACCTCATCTATCGATGCCTTCTTTTCCCTCCTGTGTCACACCTACCGGCCTGGACACACGGGACCTGCGGGGAGTGAGGCCAGATGGGGCTGGGGCTGGGCCTGAGAGTCCATCCTTAGCCCCACCCCGTAACCAAACACATTCTATAAAGATGGGAATCATCCTTCTTCTTTACTGGTTTTCTTTAATATATTGCTTTTTATTTGTTTATTTAGAGAAAGAGAGACAGACAGACAGACAGACATTGATTTGTTGTTCCACTTGCTTATGCATTCATTGGTTGATGCTTGTATGTGTCTTGCCCCGGGATCGAACCTGCAACCTTGGCGTACAGGCACGATGCTCTGATCAGCTGAGCAGAGTCCCCCTTTCTTCTTGGTTGTCTGTTCCCTCTTCCCAGGCCCTGGGCCTGGCTCCAGAAGCCCCTCTGGCTACCCCTTCGTAGTGCTGCTGAGTGACCCTCCGCCCCCTCCCTGTCGGGCGGCCCAAGGCCCTTCCTGCTCATCACTCATTCTCCAGCTCCAGACCCTCGCCCACCCCCTCCGGAGGCCCCTGGGTCCTGGGTCCTGCATTCTCTCCTCCCTCAGCAATCGGACTTTCTCACCATCACTCTCTCTCAAGGACTGCTGGACTGGCAGGCCAGGAAGGCCAGGTGAGCTGGCCGGGCTGTGCCAGGGCCCTGGTCCCCTCAGCTCCTGAGGGGGAGAACACACTCCCGGAAGAGGCCAGGGGGATGGCAGGGCCCTGTGGTGGCTGGGTCCCCTGCGCTTTCTCGGGGTCTGCTCTTCCCTGTGCCTCAGTGTCCCTGAGCCTCTTGGAAAGGATTTGATTCGACTCTCAGGGGGGGTCCTTGGCCCCAGGCTGCGGTGGATGGACAGGGCATACCCTGGGAACAAGGATGGTCCTGAAAGGGCAGTGGAGGCAGGGGAGCTGCTGGCGACCCCTGGTTCTGGCAAGTGGCTTCCCCCTTGGCATGTCCTCAGCTAGATTTATGATGTCTTCCCTGGGGGTATGCTGTCCACCCGGGCACTGCTCTCTGGGGAGGTGGGGTGGGCGAACCCAGATCTGCTGAACACGCCTGGACTGGACGGCTCGTCCCCAAGCCCCTCCCCGCCCCGCCCCATCTTGCCCTTGCAGCCACTTCCTTGGGTTTGGGTCCTGGGAGGATCTGAAATTGCTAAGGCCTCAAGGCTTGAGCCCAGAAGGTCTGGGCTGAAGCAGGTGGCTGGGGGAGGGCCTAGGGGTTTCCTGGATTTGTGGGGGGTGGGCCAGAGAGACAGTCCCTGTCACCAGGCTCAAGATCAGGTGCCCGACAGGCTATGAGGATGGTGAGTGCGCCTGCGAGGGTGCTGGGTGGGGTTCCCTGCACTGGGGCAGCCCCTCTGCCTGCTCACAGCTACAGGCTGTCCCAGGACGTTCCCCTGTCTCCCTGGGGACACCTCTGTGAGGCGGTGTCTCCACGCCTCTGCTTCCTCTCCCCCACAGCCCACCTCCCCATGCGCTCTTCCGGGGAGCTGGGCGGGGCAGGGCACAGGGCTTCCCTTTACCCACCTTTGCAAGGAGATCCCCACTGGGCTGACTTAGCCACTCCCAGCGCCTCTGGAAGCTCTAGGCTCCTGGCTGGTAGCTCCAGGGACCTGCAGCCTCACAAACAAACTCTGCTGGAGCCCAAGCTGATGGTTGAGGAGCCCGGTGGGCTGTGCCCTGTGACGAGGGATGGGAGAAGAGAGCACCCCGGCCGAGGGGGTCCAGCAGCCCCCAGAAGCTGTATGTTGGGAGTAGGGGTGGGAGGCAGGGAAGGAGGAGGGGTGAGGAAGGCGTGTGTGTGTGTGTACATGTGTGTGTGCATGTGTGTGTAGCAGTTACCATGTTCCTGAGTATCCCGTGTTTGTTTTGGAGTGCACGCCTGTGCTTGAGCCAGGGTCAGTGTGTGCAGAGCTGGTAGGTTTTTGATGCTGGGAGGGTCTGAGTGGCCCTCAGCTGGGCCGGGCTGCCTGAGAAGGGGCTGTGGGTGGGTGGGGCTCATTGCGATGTAGAGGCTGGGCTGGCCCAGGACAGAAGAGGCCTGCATCAGTTCTGATAACCCGAACCTCAGCCAGCCTCCAGCCAGCCGTCCCCCTGCCCTGCCCTGGGCCCTGGGTGCAGCTCAGAGGGTGTGCACGTCCCTGGCAGGACGCAGCCACCCCACCTTCCCCTGGTGCTACGCTTGACTTGGAAGAGAGTTCAGATGCAGCCGCCTCGTCGGAAAGTCTTGCTGATGTGACACGAGCTCAGAAGGGCCTCTTCTAGCAGCTTCTCTGTTCCCAGGGCCTGGCGGGTGCAGGAAATGGAGGTCTTGATTCCCCTTTCCTATGGTTTCATTTCTCTTCTAGGTACCCCACCCCGCCCCCCCGCCCCCACCCACAAGCACAGCACCCCTTCTCCTGTTCTCACCCGCACAGCCCTAACCCGATTGGGCCCCTCCTAGGTGTTCAGGAGGGGACCCTCTGCCGCTGATGCCCGAGACCTCTTTGTTTCCGGATCACCACGGCAGACCGAGGCCCCGCGGGGCTGGGCACAGGTGCCGGGTGGAAGGGGAGGGGTAGTCTTCAGAAGTGAGGGTCCCCGTGGGAGCGAGGGGCCAGGGGAGGGGTTTCTGGGTGGACCCTGCTGCTCCCCTAGAGCCACGCTGCACCCCGCGTCGCGGCCAGGGCTGGAGTGGTAGCCAGCTCTGCAGCGGCTGCAGGCCACACGTGGCCCTGCAGTGCCCCTGCTATGGAGAGGGGACCTCACTCTGGAAAGGAGGCACTGTTCAGACGAAGAGGGGGCTGCCCCTGGAGCCCAGGGGGGCAGTGCCCTGCGCCCCAGGAGCTGGGAGAGGGGTGCTGCTCAGCGGAGGGGCACAGCTCTGCCCTGGCTGAAGATCTGTGTCAAGAACTGTTGGTTGTGTCTAGTGTGGCTTCCCCCGTCCCTCCCACTGCATGCTCCTCCCACTCCAGTGTGTTCTCTGAGCCTGGCTGGGCTGTGGGACCTGGTTTTGTGCAGGAGCTGGCAGTGCCCCTCCTCTCCCTGGGCAGCTGCGTGTGTCCCGTGTGTCTCATGGTGTGTGGTGTGTGCCGTGGCCCCAGGATGCCACGAGGAGAGGTGAGTGTGGTTGCGGTCCTGGGAGCAAGTGGAAGCGGTGATGGCGGACCCCTCCTTTGCTGGGATGGGCAGAACGTGAGGGGACAGGGGCTGCCACGCACTGGCCAGCACCCCTCTCCTTCAGGGCCCGGGCCACGTGCAGGCTCTGGGCCCAGCCTGGACGGAGGCTGTGCCCTGTCAATCCGGGTATGTGTTTCGAGGCTCGAATACCTTCCAGAAGTCCCTCCTGCCCCCTGCGTTTCTCAGATGAGGGATCTGTGTGGCCAAGAGGCGGACAAGCTTGTCAGGTCACCCAGCCCGGCACCAGCACCCTGATGGAGCCCTGGCCGCTCACCCTGGGCCCCTGGGTGGCCGAGTGCGGAGGTGCTGAGCCGAGCTGGGCTCCTTCATCCCCGGCCCCGCCACTTCCCAGCCATTTGACCTGGGGACCCTTAGTTCAGTCTCTCCATCCTCCAATTCCTCTTCTGTAAATTATAAAATGGATGGTCCCACGGTGTTTTACAAATGGATGAGAGCTTGCAAAGTGGCTGCAGATCAGCCCTGGGGTCTTCAGCGTGAGGGCTCAGAGCCACTCCTCTTTGGAGCGCCCCCCTCCCCCATTTCTCCTGGGACCTTGGTGACGTCTAGGCTCCATCCAGGGTCCAGGGCTGCCTGTGATGCCCTCTACCGCCTGGCCCTAGTGGCCTCCCTAGCTCCACTGAGCAACCCAGCAAGGGCAGGTGAGGTTTCCGTGTGACTCTGACCGTTTGGTGTTCAGTCCGACCGGCCTTCTTTCTATGCCTCACACCCAGCAAAGCCTCAGGGTCTTCGCTGTCCTCGGTGTGGGGAACCTTCGCCCCGCCCCCAGCCCCCCA